>APFE030989028.1:66027-87490 GCA_000404065.3 Pinus taeda
CACAGGCCTGCGGTGGTTTTCTCTGACACAATGTTGAACAGAACATCGTCCGCCAGACATAACCGAATTCCGCTCAGAGCTCTATCATCCATCTCATCCCATTCATCCTCTATCATGGAAGCAGGTCTTTTGTTTTTCCCCAACAGTGCTTTCGCCACACCTTGTTGAAACAGCAGATCGTGCATCTTCACCTTCCAGATCTCAAAATTATTCTTGCCATTAAATTTCTCAATTTCAAAACGGGCACTTTGTGTTTTGGCCATCTTGTATCAACAAAAAACACAGTAATCTCCAAATATCCAACCAACAAATTAAAAAAAAATTGCCTATGCCTCAAAAAATATCTTCAGTTTGCACTTCACACAAAAAATTTCTGCCTATGCCTTTGTTTTGACACAACAAAAAACAGACTGCCTTATGCTTTTGTATGCTTTTGTTTTTACAAACAAATAAAAAACACTGACTTGTGGCTATTCAAGATTGCAGTTCAAAATACCTCCGCGCCAGCATAAAATAATACCTCAGTGCAGCAGATTAAACAACCTCAAATACACATCCACGCTGTTTATATCACTGTTTGAATATATATTAACGCTGTTTTATATCACTGTTATTAATCTTTATACCCACGCAGTTTGCCAAAATACATATCCCGCTGTTTATATCACCGTTTTAATATATATTCACATTGTTTGAAAAACCATACCCACGCAATTCACTGTTTATAATATACATAACAACGCATTTTTCAAAAAAGCCATACGCCATGCTGTCTTTATAAATCAAACCCACGCTGTTTTTTTAAATCAAACCCACGCTAAGTTTTAAATAAATCCAGGCAGTTTTAAATCATACCCACGTTGTTTTTAAATCAATCCAATGGTTGGAATGCGCATACCATTTAATACCGCAATACTCCAGTGTAGCAGATAGTGCTCCACGCAGCACCTCTAGGCATCCGCTCCACGCATCAGCAAAAAAGGAACAGCGAATCAATGTTCTCGGCCTCCAGCAACCAGTTGAACCACGCAGCACACCAGCACTATTTAATCCGCACCAGCAACCACTCCTTCTTCAGGTAAATGCATGCTCCACGGCTCTGCGTGCTGCCAGCAAACCAACAGCTCCAGGTATTACAGCGCTCCACGCTTCAGCACTTATCAGCGCTCCACTACTGCTTCAAGCTCAGCGTTTCTCTAGGCAGCACTTCCAGCACCTCCAACATGCTCTGATACCAATTGTTTGATCAGGTGCACAACAAATAAATTAAACACACAGCAGAAAAAATAAACAAGCACATAAAACACAGCTTTTAACGTGGTTCACCCAACCAATCTGGGCTACGTCCACCAAACATAGGCATCAGGAATATATTAATCAAATTGGAGATTACATCAAGAAATCCTCACACACTCTTAGCAAACATCCAAATGGTTGCCTGTTATATAGCCTAGAGAATCCAACAGCTTCATAACTCCCTCACATCAAATATAGGAGGCATTAACTCCCTCCCAACAACCTGGAGCTAATCTAGGAACTGAATCCCTATTGTTGTCATCCTTCAGAGATTTTTGCCTATTTGACTAAAACAGAAAATCTCAACAAACTCAACAAATCAATGTCAAAGAGATGCTTTTCATGCTCTATTCATTGTTGGATTTATTCATGATAATGATGGACCTTGGAAACCCTAGCGACCTAATGGATGACCTAAAACTGAATGAAATGATGATGATGATTGACTACCTTTTGTTATGACACCTTCATATAAATGTGATAGGTAACCATCATGAGTGAATTTTCAAAGACTGAACTCATTTCTAGACTGATCAAACAGTGACCAAATTTTACTGTGTAAACCTAATGACATGAAAAATTTGATTTTGATAGTTCTTACAAGCTAAATAAAAGCACATTTGATCTAGGTGACAGGCTAACAAAACTGACACTAACAAAGGGAAATAATGTAGGGTTCGTTGTAGAGGTCCTACAATATCATGGAACTGGGATTACAGGGACAGTGACAAAATGCTATGTAATAGATGCGCCCCTAAAGCATGAAGGTTGAACTAGAGTGAGGCGTGAAATTGTTTATGAATCAATGCATCGAACCGGAGTCTGTCGTTGAAAACCTGCAAGAAAGTACAGATACATATACATGACTGAAAACTTTGTCAAATGATACATGAATCGTGGTATGGATGCGTCCATCTAGAGAATGATCATGTAAATGGATCCAGGCATGGGTGCAACCATTCGATAAGGAGGATCATATCGAAACCAAGGTTGGTCACAGTCATCCAAAAATGAGAAGGATCACATATGATAAGTCATGGTATGGTCGCACCCATCCACCTGAGAGAGACATGCATATAAGCACAATCATGTCACACTGCCTTGCATACTAGACTTTTGTAATCTGAGCCGAGGGTCTTGCACTCCAACATGGCTCGATCAAAGTACAGATTCAAGCATGTGAATAGATGTGTTGACGTCGAACATGCTAGAAAATCGCTTGATTACAAGCCAATGATGTAGACTGTTAACAAGCATAAGAGAAACCACCAATAATGACAATGGTCCTCAAGGTACTATCAGCACAATCCAAAAAATGTGAATAAAGGAACTGAAGTCGAACACCCATGAAATCAGCCGCTCAAAAGCCATTGATGTGAACTTGTCGTCAAGTGCGAAGAACTTGCCATTAGTCCATGCAAGCTATAAGGTACTGGAAGGGAGTCTCTCGATTAACTTCTTGGATAATGAGTTGAAGTCAACAGGAAGAAACCATGTCGAAGGAGGGCCATAATGTATCCCACATCATCGACACGGGACAAAGGGATGAAAAAATGATTTTGGATGATACAAAGAATCAAAAGTAAGTGTAACCTCAAAAGCGTATGTTAGGATACTGGAAACTGTCAACTACAAAATGAATTCTTTGAAAGTTCTTAGATATTTCGCAAGAATGATTTATCACTCGTTCCCCAGCAACAACGCCAAAAATGTTAGTCCCTTACAATTTCCTAAACCACTGCAACTTAGTAGCTAGCCCTACTGAGCATGAGAGCTATCTCTCAAATTCTATTATCAGTGAAATGACTTTCAATCAAATACGTTTTAGGCTAGATATATATAATTGTTTGTGTGTTGGTGGAATTTTAGATTTTAGGGTTTGTTGGACTAGGGTTTGGAGCCACAAATAGGTCTAGGTTGTAGGAGTGTAGAAGCAAATATGGAAATGAGTTAGATTGCAGAAGACCATGGCATATTTAGAATATTGTGAATGTAGTATAGAAGAGAGAGTGTAGAAGAAACTAATGAACATAAGTAAACATGATTTCATTAGCTTAGGAAGACAAACATAACTACTAAAACCAAATAAACAGAGCTTGTGAACAAGAATTCTATGTATTTCACTACAAGGAATCCATAGAAAGAAGAGATATCATGTATATAAATATGTTTTAACCATTAGGAAACACCATGAACTCACTGTGATAGAGCTCCTTAAATATAGTTGCAATTGTCTTTGTATTAGTTCAAAAGATGATTACATGCAAGCCTCCTCCACAAAAAGTCCAAGCCTTTTCTCTCAAAGAGAAATGATACATATAGACTCTCTTATACCACTTTCACACCTTTAGGAGTCGAATTCCTAGGTGGAGGAACTGACTCCAAGATTCTCTCAACCAAGAGGTGAGAGTGAGAAGGTGAAACTCAAACACTTCTTAGAGAGTTTGTTCAGGAGTTTGCTTCCTTTATAAGCCCTAATAAACGTCAAAAACATCCTATCATGTACATTTATTCATGCCTATATCACCTAGTCTCGAAAAAAGTTCAATTAAATAAAAAGTTTTGACTTTGACTAAGTCAAACTGGAAACTAGAAATTTTAGACAGTGAAATTTACAATTTAAAACATATAAAAATGTAGAAGTGCAGCGCCGACGTTTAGCTCACTTTCAGGTGCCTTCCTGATATCCAAATGAAGATCTGAGAGAATGGTCAGCTAGCCACTCAAGTCTAGTTTCCGAAACATTTTAATTTTTTAAAATGACCCATGGGAAGGCCTTAACAAATCCATTCTCCCAAGGTTGCTCCAAAAGCGCGGCGTCTGTCAAAAAAGGGTCTAGAAAACTAGTTTTTTACCACCCACTTTTCTCAAAATCGGAGCCACCTTTGGAAAATCTAAGAAAATGGGTTTTTAGAAGATGGAAATAAATTTCCAAGAATGTATATTTTTCTTAAAATAGGTGCCGAAGGAAAAAGGGAAGGGCGAAGGCGCTACACTCCTGGAATTGTTGAATTTCTGAATTTGGCTTCAAAATTCACAAAAAAAATAACATTGCTCAGAATTTTCTTAAAATTGGCCAAGAGCTGTAAAATGATAGATGTTAAACCTCCATAGATGCTTTAGCAATAATATCCAAGTTTACTTCATCTTTTTGGTCCTTTTTGGCTTCTTTGAGCTTGTTTTCAAGCTGCTTGACTTTGACGTTACAGATCATGTTTTGAGCCTAGTAGTGGTGCGCCTAAGCAATTGATTGTCTCTATTTTCCTTCTCTAGAATCTTCTCCAAGTGATTATTCACCCTGTTGACCCAATACTCTTTGTCTTGATTGACCTCAAGAGAAATTATGTCCCCTATGTCTAGCTCTTCATTCAGCAAAATGTGTTCCTCTTCTTCTTGCAATGCCTTCTTTAGCCCCTTTGCTCTTGGCATTTTCCTCTTACCCTCCCCTTGTGTTATTTCAGGCTCACTTGACTCTATGACTGCTTTGCGCTTGCCAACCTAGTGCAATAATTTGGTTTCCTCTTTTTCCATGATCAATTGCTTCGCTTTGAGCTGACTATTCTCCTGCTCAAGGAATAA
The DNA here is from genome assembly GCA_000404065.3 of Pinus taeda. Taxonomy (NCBI): domain Eukaryota; kingdom Viridiplantae; phylum Streptophyta; class Pinopsida; order Pinales; family Pinaceae; genus Pinus; species Pinus taeda. The sequence continues at coordinate 70,903 of APFE030989028.1, forward strand.
AATGATGTACCTTTCTCTCGCCATGTTGACTTTGAGATCTTTGATCTAATAGTACTTATATTTGATCATATGTTGCATGCTTGAATTTTTCTCCTCTGTCTCCAAATCAACCAGCTCAAATTCATCTTCAACCATGTGCTTATCTTGTGCTGTCAGTCCGTGTTTTGTTGACGTAGAAGGCTTAGCCCCTTTCTCACCATGAGAAGAAAACACAAGCCTCTTCCCTCTCTTGTACATCCTAGTCACCTCAAGCTTAGGTGCTTTGGTTCTTTCAACTAGTTTGCTAGAGGACCCCACTTCCATTTTCTGTGTTGGCATGCTAGAGGGATGAGCTGCTACATTGGCTTCATGCCACTTTAGGGCTATTTCCAAAAAAGACTCCCAAGTGATACCTTTCTCTGCAATTTCATGAAGGACTATGGTTTTGATAAGATTATGATGAAACAGGCTAGGGTGGTGTTCGTTGTTCTTCATTTGAATCCTCTCTAACATTTTGGCAATGCTCTTGCATAAGTAGTTGAGTATATTTAAGTGGCTTCTGAGAGGTAAAGTGCAATAAGAGGCAAATATAATAAGCATACAATCTAGATAAGCTTCCTTCACATGTAAATAAATTCATGAAAATCTTCGTCAAGGGGGTATACTTCTCCAATAAGTACTTGAAAGGCATAATATGAGCATGTTTTTCCCTGTATGGTGTTTTCAAGTAGGGTCTAGAATACTCAAGATCTAGGCTCATCCCCTTGAACCAACATTCACCATTGTCTGGTAGCCCTGTAGAAAGTGAAATGGAGGCCAATGAAAAAGTGAATTCAACACTAGAAACAACAACACCTTCACCTTTCAACTGAGTTGCAACCCAATCTGTCAATTGCTCATTGAAACCCACTTCACACATCCTTTTGCAGAAATCCAAGTAATTCACATATTCAAAACATTGTTTGAAAAAGGGAGATGAGTTTATTTCATTGCAATTTGATGGCTCAAATCTTAGGATTTTTCCTCCCTTGTGATGTCTCTTCCTCTCTGCTGAATATTATGCTTCCATGATGACCGAAACTCTAGTAGCAGGAAAAGAAGAAAACCTGTGAGGTATGAGTGAAAATCGGAATGATGGGCAGGTGAAGTTTAATGAAATGGTAAAGGAGGTTTGAAAGAGGTGGATATGAGCAATGGAAAACCGATGAAAATGAATGAAAAAAAAATGGAGGAATGATATGCTTATGAGAAGGAAAAAACAGAGTTTTTAGTGAAAGTGCACAAAACCCCTAGGAATAAACTAGGGATTCACTTTTAGTGAGGTAAATTTATGTTTTTAGGTTGATTGATTCATTTAAATAGTTTATCTAACATGTATAAAGGTGTAGGGCAAGATTTTATATGTTAAAAATCAAGAAATGAAAATGGCCATCATCAACACTATCTTTTTTCATGAAAAACTCACTACAAAACCTTAATTGGACAAATCTTTTGCTTGAAATGATTTTGAAAAAAAAAGAAGCAAGTGGAATGATGTACTTACTTGCAGCTTAGCTTGGGATCCAATGAAATCAGGTTAAAAATCTTTAAAATCTATTTTTGGAGAGATTCGAGGGATTTCTGGGCAACCTGACTGAAGTGGAGTGCAGTTAGCCTGAGTGTAGTGCAGTGTTTCTGAGCCCAGCGCAGTCTTCCTGAGCATAGCACCTTGAGGTTTTTGCGACTTTCACCTATGGAAATTAGGTTTTCTCTCTTTTGGGTACAAGATCTCGATACACAAGAGTGAATGAGAGGTAAATAAGACAATTTTGGGGATTTTGAGTTTATATAGGGAAATTAATTTCTCCTTTTAAAAAGAAATGGGACCCACAAACCTTTGAAACAATGATTTTTTCACTTTTGAAAATAGGGTCACTTTTAAGGCTGAAGCTTGTGCTTTGTTTTCACTTTCCTTGGCACTATAACTTCTTCTTCTAGAGGTTTTTAAATTGAAAGCATGATGAATTTGTGATAACTCAACAAATCAATGTCAAAGAGATGCTTGTCATGCTCTATTCACTGATGGATTTATTCATGACAATGATGGACCTTGGAAACCCTAGCGACCTAATGGATGACCTAAAACTGAATGAAATGATGATGATGATTGACTACCTTTTATTATGACACCTTCATATAAATGTGATAGGTGACCATCATGAGTGAATTTTCAAAGACTGAACTCATTTCTAGACTGATCAAACAGTGACCAAATTTACTGAACTCATTTCTAGACTGATCAAACAGTGACCAAATTTTACTATGTAAACCTAGTGACATGAAAAATTTGATTTTGATAGTTCTTACAAGCTAAATAAAAGCACATTTGATCCAGGTGACAGGCTAACAAAACTGACACTAACAAAGGGAAATAATGTAGGGTTCTTTGTAGAGGTGCTACAATATCATGGAACTGGGATTACAGGGACAGTGGCAAAATGCTATGTAACAGATGCCCCCTAAAGCATGAAGTTGAACTAGAGTGAGGGGTGAAATTGTTTATGAATCAATGCATCGAACCAGAGTTTGTCGTCGAAAACCTGCAAGGAAGTACAGATACATATACATGACTGAAAACTTTGTCAAATGATACATGAATCGTGGTATGGATGCATCCATCTAGAGAATGATCATGTAAATGGATCCAGGCATGGTTGCAACCATCCGATAAAGAGGATCATATCGAAACCGAGGCTGGTCACAGTCATCCAAAAATGAGAAGGATCACATATGATAAGTCATGGTATGGTCGCACCCATCCACCTGAGAGAGACATGCATATAAGCACAATCATGTCACACTCCTTTGCATCCTAGATTTTTGTAATCTGAGCCCAGGGTCTTGCACTCCAACATGGCTCGATCAAAGTACAAATTCAAACATGTGAATAGATGTGTTGACGTCGAACATGCTAGAAAATCGCTTGATTACCAGCCAATGATGTAGACTGTTAACAAGCGTAAGAGAAACCACCAATAATGACAATGGTCCTCAAGGTACTATCAGCACAATTCAAAAAATGTGAATAAAGGAACTGAAGTCGAACACACATGAAATCAGCCGCTCAAAATCCATTGATGTGAACTTGTTGTCAACTGCGAAGAACTTGCCATTAGTGCATGCAAGCTCTAAGGTACTGGAAGGGAGTCTCTCGCTTAACTTCTTAGATAATGAGCTGAAGTCAACAGGAGGAAACCATGTCGAAGGAGGGCCATAATGTATCCCACATCATCGACACGAGACAAAGGGATGAAAAAATGATTTTGGATGATACAAAGAATCAAAAGTAAGTGTAACCTCAAAAGCCTATGTTAGGATACTAGAAAATGTCAACTACAAAATTAATTCTTTGAAAGTTCTTAGATATTTTCGAAGAATGATTTATCAGTAGTTCCCCAGCAACAACGCCAAAAATGTTAGTCCCTTACAATTTCCTAAACCACTTTAACTTAGTAGCTAGCCCTACTGAGCATGAGAGCTATCTCTCAAATTCTATTATCAGTGAAATGACTTTAAATCAAATACGTTTTAGGCTAGATATATATAATTGTTTGTGTGTTGGTGGAATTTTAGATTTTAGGGTTTGTTGGACTAGGGTTTGGAGCCACAAATAGGTCTAGGCTGTAGGAGTGCAGAAGCAAATATGGAAAGGAGTTAGATTACAGAAGACCATGGCGTATTTAGAATATTGTGAATGTAGTATAGAAGAGAGAGTGTAGAAGAAACTAATGAACATAAGTAAACATGATTTCATTAGCTTAGGAAGACAAACATAACTACAGAAACCAAATAAACAGAGCTTGTGAACAAGAATTCTATGTATTTCACTACAAGGAATCCATAGAAAGAAGAGATATCAAGTATATAAATATGTTTTAACGATTAGGAACTAAATAAAATGAAGAACAAACACCATGAACTCACTGTGATAGAGCTCCTTAAATATAGTTGCAACTGTCTCTGTATTAGTTCAAAAGATGATTACATGCAAGCCTCCTCCACAAAAAGTCCAAGCCTTTTCTCTCAAAGAGAAATGATACATATAGACTCTCTTATACCACTTTCACACCTTTAGGAGTTGAATTCCTAGGTGGAGGAACTAACTCCAATATTCTCTCAACCAAGAGGTGAGAGTGAGAAGGTGAAACTCAAACACTTCTTAGAGAGTTTGTTCAGGAGTTTGCTTCCTTTATAAGCCCTAATAAACGTCAAAAACATCCTATCATGTACATTCATTCATGCCTATATCACCTAGTCTCGAAAAAAGTTCAATTAAATAAAAAGTTTTGACTTTGACTAAGTCAAACTGGAAACTAGAAATTTTAGACAGTGAAATTTACAATTTAAAACATATAAAAATGTAGAAGTGCAGCGCCGACGTTTAGCTCACTTTCAGGTGCCTTCCTGATATCCAAATGAAGATATGAGAGAATGGTCAGCTAGCCACTCAAGTCTAGTTTCTCAAACATTTTAATTTTTTAAAATGACCCATGGGAAGGCCTTAACAAATCCATTCTCCCAAGGTTGCTCCAGAAGCGCGGCGTCTGTCAAAAAAGGGTCTAGAAAACTAGTTTTTTACCACCCACTTTTCTCAAAATCGGAGCCACCTTTGGAAAATCTAAGAAAATGGGTTTTTAGGAGATGGAAATACATTTCCAGGAATGTAGATTTTTCTTAAAATAGGTGCCAAAGGAAAAAGGGAAGCGCGAAGGCGCTACACTCCTGGAATTGTTGAATTTCTGAATTTGGCTTCAAAATTCACAAAAAAAAAAAACAACATTGCTCAGAATTTTCTTAAAATTGGCCAAGAGCTGTAAAATGATAGATGTTAAACCTCCATATATGCTTTAGCAATAATCTCCAAGTTTACTTCATCTTTTTGGTCCTTTTTGGCTTCTTTGAGCTTGTTTTCAAGCTGCTTGACTTTGACGTTACAGATCATGTTTTGAGCCTAGTAGTGGTGCGCCTAAGCAATTGATTGTCTCTATTTTCCTTCTCTAGAATCTTCTCCAAGTGATTATTCACCCTGTTGACCCAATACTCTTTGTCTTGATTGACCTCAAGAGAAATTATGTCCCCTATGTCTAGCTCTTCATTCAGCAAAATGTGTTCCTCTTCTTCTTGCAATGCCTTCTTTAGCCCCTTTGCTCTTGGCCTTTTCCTCTTACCCTCCCCTTGTGTTATTTCAGGCTCACTTGACTCTATGACTGCTTTGCACTTGCCAACCTGGTGCAATAATTTGGTTTTCTCTTTTTCCATGATCAATTGCTTCGCTTTGAGCTGACTATTCTCCTGCTGAAGGAATAAAATGATGTACCTTTCTCTTGCCATGTTGACTTTGAGATCTTTGATCTAATAGTACTTATATTTGATCATATGTTGCATGCTTGAATTCTTCTCCTCTGCCTCCAAATCAACCAGCTCAAATTCATCTTCATCCATGTGCTTATCTTGTGCTGTCAGTCCGTGTTTTGTTGACGTAGAAGGCTTAGCCCCTTTCTCACCATGAGAAGAAAACACAAGCCTCTTCCCTCTCTTGTACATCCTCGTCACCTCAAGCTTAGGTGCTTTGGCTCTTTCAACTTGTTTGCTAGAGGACCCCACTTCCATTTTCTATGTTGGCATGCTAGAGGGATGAGCTCCTACATTGGCTTCATGCCACTTTAGGGCTATTCCCAAAAAGACTCCCAAGTGATACCTTTCTCTGCAATTTGATGAAGGACTATGGTTTTGATAAGATTATGATGAAACAGGCTAGGGTGGTGTTCCTTGTTCTTCATTTGAATCCTCTCTAACATTTTGGCAATGCTCTTGCATAAGTAGTTGAGTATATTTAAGTGGCTTCTGAGAGGTAAAGTGCAATAAGAGGAAAATATAATAAGCATACAATCTAGATAAGCTTCCTTCACATGTAAATAAATTCATGAAAATCTTCGTCAAGGGGGTATACTTCTCCAATAAGTACTTGAAAGGCATAATATGAGCATGTTTTTCCCTGTATGGTGTTTTCAAGTAGGGTCTAGAATACTCATGATCTAGGCTCATCCCCTTGAACCAATATTCACCGTTGTCTGGTAGCCCTGTAGAAAGTGAAATGGAGGCCAATGAAAAGGTGAATTCAACACTAGAAACAACAGCACCTTCACCTTTCAACTGAGTTGCAACCCAATCTGTCAATTGCTCATTGACACCCACTTCACACACCCTTTTGCAGAAATCTAAGTAATTCACATATTCAAAGCATTGTTTGAAAAAGGGAGATGAGTTTATTTCATTTCAATTTGATGGCTCAAATATTAGTATTTTTCCTCCCTTGTGATGTCTCTTCCTCTCTGCTGAATATTATGCTTCCATGATGACAAAAACTCTAGTAGCAGGAAAAGAAGAAAAACTGTGAGGTATGAGTGAAAATCGAAATGATGGGCAGGTGAAGTTTAATGAAATGGTAAAGGAGGTTTGAAAGAGGTGGATATGAGCAATGGACAAACGATGAAAATGAATGAAAAAGCAATGGAGGAATGATATGCTTATGAGAAGGAAACAACAGAGTTTTTAGTGAAAGTGCACAAAACCCCTAGGAATAAACTAGGGATTCACTTTTAGTGAGGTAAATTTATGTTTTTAGGTTGATTGAGTCGTTTAAATAGTTTATCTAACATGTATAAAGGTGTAGGGCAAGATTTTATATGTTAAAAATCAAGAAATGAAAATGGCCATCATCAACACAATCTCTTTCATGAAAAACTCACTACAAAACCTTAATTAGACAAATATTTTGCTTGAAATGATTTTGAAAAACAAAGAAGCAAGTGGAATGATGTACTTACTTGCAGCTTAGCTTGGGATGCAATGAAATCAGTTTAAAAATATTTAAAATCTGTTTTTGGAGAGATTCGATGGATTTCTGGGCAACCTGACCGAAGTGGAGTGCAGTTAACCTGAGTGTAGTGCAGTGTTTCTGAGCCCAGTGTAGTCTTCCTGAGCGTAGCACCTTGAGGTTTTTGTGACTTTCGCCTATGAAAATTAGGTTTTCTCTCTTTTGGGTACAAGATCTCGATACACAAGAGTGAATGAGAGGTAAATAAGACAATTTTGGGGATTTTGAGTTTATATAGGGAAATTAATTTCTCCTTTTAAAAAGAAATGGGACCCACAAACCTTTGAAAAAATGATTTTTTCACTTTTGAAAATAGGGTCACTTTTAAGGCTGAAGCTTGAGCTTTTTTTTCACTTTCCTTGGCACTAGAACTTCTTCTTCTAGAGTTTTTTAAACTAAAAGCATGATGAATTTGTGATAACTCAACAAATCAATGTCAAATAGATGCTTTTCATGCTCTATTCACTGTTGGATTTATTCATGACAATGATGGACCTTGGAAACCCTAGCAACCTAATGGATGACCTAAAAGTGAATGAAATGATGATGATGATTGACTACCTTTTATTATGACACCTTCATATAAATGTGATAGGTGACCATCATGAGTGAATTTTCAAAGAATGAACTCATTTCTAGACTAATCAAACAGTGACCAAATTTTACTATGTAAACCTAGTGACATGAAAAATTTGATTTTGATAGTTCTTACAAGCTAAATAAAAGCACATTTGATCCAGGTGACAGGCTAACAAAACTGACACTAACAAAGGGAAATAATGTAGGGTTCGTTGTAGAGGTCCTACAATATCATGGAACTGGGATTACAGGGACAGTGACAAAATGCTATGTAACAGATGCCCCCCTAAAGCATGAAGGTTGAACTAGAGTGAGGGGTGAAATTGTTTATGAATCAATGCATTGAACCGGAGTCTGTCGTTGAAAACCTGCAAGAAAGTACAGATACATATACATGACTGAAAACTTTGTCAAATGATACATGAATCGTGGTATGGATGTATCCATCTAGAGAATGATCATGTAAATGGATCCAGGCATGGGCGCAACCATCCGATAAAGAGGATCATATCGAAACCAAGGTTGGTCACAGTCATCCAAAAATGAGAAGGATCACATATGATAAGTCATGGTATGGTCGCACCCATCCACCTGAGAGAGACATGCATATAAGCACAATCATGTCACACTGCCTTGCATCCTAGACTTTTGTAATCTGAGCCCAGGGTCTTGCACTCCAACATGGCTCGATCAAAGTACAAATTCAAACATGTGAATAGATGTGTTGACGTCGAACATGCTAGAAAATCGCTTCATTACCAGCCAATGATGTAGACTGTTAACAAGCGTAAGAGAAACCACCAATAATGACAATGGTCCTCAAGGTACTATCAGCACAATTCAAAAAATGTGAATAAAGGAACTGAAGTCGAACAGACATGAAATCAACCGCTCAAAAGCCATTGATGTGAACTTGTCATCAAGTGCGAAGAACTTGCCATTAGTGCATGCAAGCTCTAAGGTACTGGAAGGGAGTCTCTCGATTAACTTCTTGGATAATGAGCTGAAGTCAACAGGAAGAAACCATGTCGAAGGAGGGCCATAATGTATCCCACATCATCGACACGAGACAAAGGGATGAAAAAATGATTTTGGATGATACAAAGAATCAAAAGTAAGCATAACCTCAAAAGCACAACTCTTGAACATATCAGTGACATGACTAGAAGTTTGGCAGCTTTTGGATCCAGAGGATCAAGGTTCATGATGACATGGCACACATAAAATGGAAGGAAAAAATAAATGGCCCGACATAGGAAGGTCAACAATAAAAGGGAAGATATCCCAACCCACCACGAAGCAGAAAGTGTCATGTTCAAGAGTGAGCTGCCAACACAACTCCCTAAATTTCCAAATTTTCCCCCACCATTTCTGGCAGGTACCCCAATTATTTTTTAATCACAAGCTTGAAGGGGATAACATATTATTTCACTGTAAGTTCATCCTTCAGATGAATCCAACCTAGTAATTTTAATGATCCCTATGAAGGAGAAGCTCATGTTCATCATGGTGATGAATCCAATGTCATTGTATGTTTTAACGAGTCCGACAAAGGTGCAACTCGATATCTTTTTCATTTTTAGAGAGTATGAAAAAGCCACGGAAAAGGAAACTCCACATAGTCCCTTTTCGTAAATTTGTGTCTCTCAAGCCTGGAAAGGTAGAAAATGATACTTGAGAGAACTGCTTGACCATTTCAGCCAAGGAGTACCTTTTCCGTAAATAGTGAATCCCATCCTGAAAAAGAGGTAAATTTATATTGGGCGCACGACATTTTGCATCCGTTATCGAGTTCAAAACAATAAGAGTTCGGCATTATTTTCGTGTTTAAAGGGTTGGAAAAGAGCATGAAAGCGGACCCCCCATTTAATTCTCTTTTACAAGTCAAAAGGGAAAAATACTTGACAATATTTTCATTTTAGTTTTATGAGTCAAGAAAAGAACTGAAACGTGACTCGATACCATCGTCAAACATCCATCACCTGTCGCTACATAAGAGGTAAAATGAATTATCCAATTCTTGAGGAAAAATAGGTCAAAAATACTTAAAAACCCTAATATTTCATGAAAAATTGAATAAAAGGAGGGAAAATTAAATATTTTTTACCATTTACCATTTTACCTTGTTGTGAAAAACTTTTTACCCACTTTTTCCCTAATTTTTCCACAGCAGATTATGGGAGATCCGGGAGGTCATTCGTCGAGTCGTCAGTTGCAGGTAAAGCCAAGTCCTTAAGCTTCATTTCCATACTATTTATTCCTATTTTCATCCATTTTTTTGAATTTTAAGAGAGGTTTTGGAAAAAGCATTTCACCTTCAGTCGACTCGATTTCTAGGCACAAAATCACTCCAGCTGAGGGTTTCTAAAACGTGTTGGAAATAATACTAATAGGGGGGTGAATCAGTATTTACAAATCAATAAATTTTCATATCCATAATTAGATTTATATATGCTAATTGAGTGAAGGGAACTCGTGTGTGCACGCAATTTTTCTTAAGGCAACCAACGTATATCCAAAGAACTTATGATTCAGTTAATTCATCATATGTTGGTCTTTAATTAGTGTATCAGTACTTTATTAAACATTGAATAGTAACCATGTGCAGTAATAACATAATAAACCATCAGACAAAAGCAACACACATGAACACCAAGATTTAAGGTGGAAACCCAATGTGGGTGAAAACCACGTGCTACTGTCATTTTTGTCTTCTTTTAATAATAAGAAAATATGTTTGCAATCTTGTACTAGTGCAAACTCATACCAGTACTTAGGAACCCACCTACAAAAGACTACAACCTTCTCTTGTTCTCGAGCTACTACTAAAAGGGAGCTCCAAACCGCTTATCAAATCACCATCCACTACTGGCAGAAAGCTTTGACTTCCACACTGAAGGATTCAACCCTCAATATCTTCCAGGGAACACATTTCATTAATTTTCACACTAGATACTCCAAGTACACATTACTAAAACATGAAGGCCACGTTTCATCAAATTTTCATACTGGACCCATTAATAACATTGAATCTCAAAATCGACCACCACTGCAATAAAACAATCAAATACCTCAACATTAACCAATCACTAAAATCTAATCATCAATCTCTGATATAACTAAAACAATCAATGACTAAAACTTTTAAACCTCGGACATAACTTAATCAAACAATCACTGGACCTCTAACACAACTAAATCAACCATTCATTCAAACTTTAACTAAATTCAACCAATCAACTGGAACAGACAGATCGTTGTAACCAGTGCACAGATATGAACCTTCTACACTGCATCAACAACTAGAACTAAGTGTAACCTCAAGAGGCATGTGTCAGAATGTATACGCTCCTTTACTGAAGCAAACTTGTGTGTATGCGCTTCTTCCTTTTGTCCAACCTGCGTATACCTCTAAATATACTAAATCATAAAACCTTTGAACCACAAATTATACTAATCAGTGACATTCTGAAGATCTATTGACACATTACAAAGTTCTAAATAGATAGTAACAACAATCATCGTTCTTTCTCAATCAATTAATCAATGAGACACAAACTCTTGATGCATTCAATTTTACTTTCAGATCTAAGAAGACTTCATTGAGAGATAGTAATAAAACAATAGCATTGATCTGATAGATCAGTCATCATTGAACATCAAGCTTTTCTTTTACATACGCTACTTGGGAAATTCGAACCAGTGTGTATACGCACCTTCACTAACGTGAACCAACATATAGATCTACAAATACTTACTTATAACTTCGCTGCGATTCCCAATATCAGACATACCTAGATCATTAGAACTCAGAAACCCACCTGCAGAAGGCTAAAACCTTCTCTCATTCTCGAGTTGCTGCTGAAAGGGAGCTCCAACCCCCTAATCAAATAACCATCCACTTTTGGTAGGAAGCTTCGACTTCCTCACTAAAGGCTTCAACCCTCAAGATCCTCCAAGGACCACATTTCATTGATTTTCACACTAGATACTCCTGGTACACATTACTACAATATGAAGGCCATGTTTCATCAAATTTTCACACTGGACCCATTAATAACATTGAAGCTCAAAATCAATCACCACTGCAATAAAACAATCAAATACCTCTCCATCAACCAATCACTGAAACCCAATCATCAATCTCTAATATAACTGAAACAATCAATCACTGAAACCTCTAAACCTTTAACACAACTGAATCAAACAATCACTGAATCTCTGACACGATTGAATCAACCATTCATTCAAACTTTAACCAAATTTAGCCAATCAAATGGAACAGACGGATCACTTTAACCAGTGCACAGATCTAAACCTTGAACACTGCATCATCAACCAGAACTAACTATAACCTCAAAAGGCATGTGTCAGAATGTATACACTCCTTTAATGAAGCAAACCTGCGTGTATACACTACTTCCTTTTGTGCAACCTACGTATATCTCTAAATATACTGAATCATAAAACCTTTAAACCATAAAATGTACCAATCAATGACATTCTGAAGATCTATTGTCGCATTACAGAGTTCTAAATATATAGCAACAATGATCACCCTTCTCTCTCAATCAATTAATCAATGAGACACAAACTCTTTATGCATTAAATTTTACTTTCATATCTAAGAATACTTCATTGATAGACAACAATAAAACAACAACATTGATCTGATAGATCAGTCATCCTTGAACATCAAGCTTTTCTTTTACATACACTACTTGGAAAAGTTGAACCAACGTGTATACGCACCTTCACTAAAGCGAACCAGCATATAGATCTGCAAATACTTACTTATAGATTCGCTGCAATTCTCTATTTCAGACATACCCAGATCATCACAAATAAAGGATAAACCATGTGTTAACGATAAGATCTAGCCCATCCATTATCAGATCACATAATGATAAGTCATTATGATCCTGATACATCATTAGATCTCATCCATCATCAAATGCTCAGGTGCATATTTAGTCTAGATCAAACAAAGTATCAAAAACCCATCACATGCATATTTGCTTTTGATCTAACACTTCATAAGATATTCATTACTTCTACACTTATCCCTTTGATCTTCTCCTCCTTATATACTTAGATCGTTTGTCAATACCTCATACCAAAACCACTTAGGACCAATACCTTGGACCAAATACCTAGGGCCAATACCTAAGACCAAATACCTAGTGTCAATACCATGGACCAAAACCTTGGTTTTCCAACATGTACACACTTTTCTTCCTGTGGGAGTGCGTGTATATGTATACATGCTTTTGGTTATGTTGGACCATCATGTATGTACTGTTTTGACTAAGTGAACCTGTGTATACTTCTTAAATTTATTTTCATTAGCCTTTTCCTTTACCTTATTTATTCCAATTAGTAGACCTTAGTTCCATATTCCTATTCTTCTGTACCACTACCCTATTACGTCTAAATATACCTGTTGTATTGTGAGTTTCCTTTTACCAAAACAGAATTGACCTGTGAGTGAGTTGCCATTAAGGACAACACTTATATCATAATGCCAACAATCTCCCCCTTTGGACTTGAAGGAAACCATGTTAGTGTTAATTACTGCAAGTTTTAGAAACTATTAGAGATAACATGCAACCCCAAAATACACCAAAATACTCTCCCCCTTTGACATCAAGGGCAAAGGGCGGACCAAGCTACTCTCCCCCTTTGATATCAAGGGTAAAGGGTTGACCAAAATGAATACTTTCATAACTAAATAGCTGAACATGAACATTGATCATGCTCCCCTTAGGCACATGCTAAATTCTCTGATTAAACTCCCCCTTTGTACATGATGAGATGCATTATACCATCCATGCTCCCCCTGGGCACATGCAGAGTCTGCAATTATATTTTCTAAAAGAATAACATGAATCTATAACTCAAATATGTGAGTATGACCTTCTTATCACCAATGAATCATACATACATCAATCTCCCAACCAATTGGGGATATACCAGATGTTTACACATGACTGAAATATAGAAATTATTACATCATCCTTCCCATGCATAGTGGGGGACCGGGGTATAAATTACATCATATGACCAAAAGGACTCATTAAAAGACTATGAAAGAAAAATATATATTATTACATCATGGGCATTTATATGACCTTTTCATCGAGTGATATACATGACATTTATAGAAAACACCAAATATCTAAACAAGACCATGATAGTCATCAAAAACTATTATACACCATATATTATCTACACCATAAGCATTTCTCAGCAACATCCAGACCCACAACCTGTATATGTCCATCATTAGTTCTGAAGATATGACAAAGTAAATATCATCAACCAGTGACAAAGTATGTTGTATATAGATATAAACTCATCCCTCTTGATCTCATTAAGATCAACTTTCTTTGTTTCCTTTATATAAAGAGCCTTATCATAACCTTCCATGAATCAACCAAGCATATGTCATATCTCCAAGAAGTAACACAAAATCATTCACATCATATCATATGCATGTGAAAACACCATATTCATCATCTATGATCATAACATCATCATCAAGAACTGCATGATCTTTCCACAAGAACCCTCAATATATCAACCATGTATCATCACTGGGGAACATCCCCTATTTGATAGGCATTAACCATGATAATCAACATATGTGAGTATCAACACTATCATCATAAAGTAAGAAGGCATCATCATTATGTGACTAAGTAAGCCATGTCCCCGAATATCCATGTCTTCAAATAGCTATGTCTTCATGAGACCTGTGATAACACCATTCTCTTGGCCAACCAACAATATTTATCAATATGCAACTTAAGTAATCATCCATGTATCCAGCATAATGTGTATCCATCAAAGAGATAGCAATATGTACCTAGAAAACCATGAGCTCATAGTCATTTGTCAATATTTTTGGATACTAACAACATCAACAATTGATGACCCAGGCCGCTCCCAGGCCACTTCTACCAGGATCTCTGATCACTATGCATGTAACAGCTGGTCTTATGATCCTTGAATCTTCATGATTTATAAAAACCATGCCTATTTAATCCACAAGCCCTTAACACAATTCTAAAAGAAACATATAGTGATTTACTATCATAATTCTACACAGGTGCGCAAGTGGCATCATAATGGCACATTTTCCCCTTTCCTTTTATCACGCAGCTATTGTTAAAAATCATCTGAAATTTATATCGGTATGCATGAACATTCCTTACCAGGCATAAACATATACATGCCTATGTTCATCAAATCGAAGGCTATATCATTCGGCAATGCACCATATATATTTATTGTACAGACTTGCGCTGGCTCTGAGATGCTCGGTGGTTTAATAATGGCAAAGCGATATATCTAGGCAGCTATACACTTCGGGTCGATGTATATCTGGTTGGGATGGTTTAACTACCAACTGCCTAGGTGCTTACACGGCCTCCTGTTCCGGAACTGGGCAATGTCTTTTTAACTTGTTAATGCATACACCTCACCTTGCTACGGCTCAGCTTCCACCACAAGCAAATATACAACAAAATGTGTAAGCAACGAAAGTTCAATTTGAATGTATAACACACAGAGAATATATATTCACTTACGCTCAGCTGAAACGGTCTCATCGATACGCATGGACCAGTATTACCATATGGAACGGCACAGTTCCTTCACCGACTAACAACTGTACACATTCGACCCTTATCCTCTTCTGCGCGCATATCTATGGACAAACTCAATCATAATAACAATTTCATTACATTACCCAGGTTGTTAAGAGTAGAAACCGATATCCACAATGCTATCAAACTCAAAACCACCGCCAGCTTTCGGAATTTTCAAAAGAACTCTTTAATTTGTTCTCACAACAGAATAAAGAGATATGGGGTGGAGATGTCCGTTCGCTCTCGCGCTATATCAGTTTCGCATGGTAACACATGTAGACTCATATTTTAAAATCGGTCAAACATAAGCATACCCATACCGAATTGAAACCACCCGCACTTCATGCAAGTTTAATCATTATCAAACATCAGAGAGCGCGTAGGAAAATAAGAACCACTATGCAATAGCACGATCAGAAGCATACCCGATCCATATCATAGTGAAATATATATGTATCAATTCAAACTAACATTATTCAACGGACTCTGTGAAATCCATATGCGTAATTAATTGTTAGGCCGCAGCGCTTCTAATGTAAAATGCAGTGTATAGACGCGCCCCATCATTACATGTGAATATGACAAAGCAATAGCAATACACTCATATTTACATTGACTAACAGTGGAATCACTTTGGCAGTAAATACGATGCCGCAAGAGTAAAATGCTCCTTCAAAAAAACATCAGAAATAAAACAGGCGTATGCCTGCCACAGCAGATCCGAGTGAAATGGAGTTATGTTTTGACGATCTGAACATCAATTTATAATCCATACCGTTTATCAAATTATTGAATGCACATAATGATGGATCGGTGCTACCACAGAGATTAACAACCCAGATACAATAATCTCAGAAAATAAGGAGAACCGAACCTTCCTTCCACACATCAAACACATCAATTCGGTTCACAATGCTTTACACAGAATTATTCCTTCCTCAGAATCGATTCATTCTGATATTAAATTATCCAATCAATTATACATGAACCCAATAATGGCATAACTCCAGAAAATTAAATTCTTCATTAATACACAATACCTACAACAACATTCTTCCTTCTTGGCCTGGTTTTCCAGATTGATGGCCCTTACAATTTACCAAAGGCTCCCAGCCTTGGTTGTTCCAACCAACTCTCTATTCTCACTTTTCTCACAATCTCAATGTCCTTTTCTCACAAAAAGTCCTCCTATTTATACAATTTAAAAGAAATCATTTAATTAAATACTCAATCTCTTAAAATCCTCAACAAACCCCTAAATTCCTCAACATCCCTAAAGGATAGGTTTTTATCCCTAAAATCCTTCCATTTATTAAATTTCCTCATATCCTTTTATTAATAAAAGGATATTTACATAAATCCTCACCTTCTCCTATTTAATTCAGATTAATTAATAAAATATTAAAAATCATCACACCCCATATTTACAAATTAATATTATCACACCCCATATTTACAAATG
>APFE030989037.1:5968-38695 GCA_000404065.3 Pinus taeda
TTGTTATCTTTCATATATCATTCACGTTTTCCATGTTTTAAATATCTAATAGCAAGGAAAAAGAATAGTCTCAGGATTTAATCACAGATTACCCTGAACTCAATCTAAGCTATTATTAATGTTTTCTTCAGTTATGGTAATGAAAGTGTAATTCTTAATTGCTACCTTTCACACTATATCATCACAGTGATCTATTGTTTCAGGAATTCAAGTTTTGCTCCTGAGGAATACATCCCTTTCTCACATCCCGGCTTAGTGAAAAATTCTTAACTGCTTTTCACTGGTCGTTCATACTTCATTATCACAATCTACAGTTTGTTTCACGAAATATATAAAGGCCCTGTAATTCCAGCTGCACCAAGTTAGGATCTCAAGAAACCAACAACCACAGACTCCATTGCCCAATGGATTAGTTTACCTGCAGAGAACATTTCAAAACTATCAGAAATCATCCTCCCAACCAAACACAAAACAAACAAACCTTTAACTCATAACTAGCCTAAAATCTCCACAAAACAGAGACAAACCCAACAGAGAGAGCCCTCTCTAATTACAGCTGGGCTAGAAGATGTAATCCAAAGATTGGTTAGTGGTTACCCTGGCCGTATTCCCTTGGGAGTCATAGGGAACAACCTGGGTGTTAACAGATCCATGTGACTAATGCCCAAAATCTACATAAGAACGAGCAAGCGAGATTCTACATGCCTACATACTTACTTGATGCAATCTATGCCCAACAACAGTTTCCTAGCATGAGCTGGACATGGACACCTAAGGAGACTCATAAATTTTTATTGCAATTTTCTTTCCAACTGCAATTATTGAGGAGTGATGGCAAAGCTAACTGGATATTTCATAATTTCGTTGTACAAGCTAATCTTTGAACAATATCCAACTTGCATGTCCAAAGAAACAATGGAGGTGATAGTGAACAACACAGATTGGTATGCCTCACTAGGTAGCACCTTCATCAGAGTGTATGGTGGAGAAAATCTTCCACATGTTCTACCAAGGTATGCCACTGACAATTTTTTCATGCAGGAGGTCTCATATCACCTCTCCATAGGGTTGTCAGTAGCACTGCATAGGAAGAAGGAGGTACCATGGCCCACCCTTCCTTTGTGGATCAAATTGTATGGGATTAAGAGCTTAAAGGATGCTTATGTCGAAGCTAAGGAGATATTAGTATTTGAGTTTGGAACCAAAGATTCAATCCATATGATCCTCACAATATTTGCAAGGAACACTAAGTGAGAGTGTACTTTCCATGGATCCACGAGACATTTCACTTGCACGAGGAGGACCCTTGGAGGTACTGCTACAATACCTCCAGACTCCATGAGCTAGTTAGTATAGAAATATCTTGGAAAGATGCTCTACAAACAATACCAAGATAGAAAGCAACAACAATAGTAGCGATAAGAAGCAATCTAGTGCAATACAAGGGCAAGAGGAATATTTTCGAGAACACAGAGCCAGAGCAAAGCTGAAACATGAGAGTCGATCCTATCACAGAGAAACCAACTTTGGTAGTGGAGGCAAAGAGGGAGTAGTAGATAAAGAGAGCAGAGCAAAGGAAGAAAAATTATGGGAATTTTGAGTTCTAAAATAGGCCTCCGAAGTAAATTATTAAATAATAGTGGAAATAATAAAATAAGACTAGATTACATCATCAAGTTTTAGAGGAAAAAAACTACTTTTTCAGCTCGTATTTTCAACTTATCTCCCTATGGGTTTACTCAAATTTTGAGCAAGAACATTTTTTGGATGTAGAATTTGATTCCTCATCCAAGGAGTACCCATGTTGCATACTTTCGATGGATTCTACTACACAAAAAAGGAGAAATAAATGAAAAATGTGATTGCAATAATGTTTTTTCATGTATTTCTCATTTTTCATGTAGCGAGGTCCATCAAAAGTATGAAACATGGGTAATCCTTGGATTAGGAATTAAATTTTGCAACCAACGAGTACTCTCGCTCGAAATTTGAGTAAAACCTTAGGGAGATAATTTGAAAATACAAGTTGAAAATGTAGTTTTATTATTTTATTATTTTTTAATCTTTTTGCCCCAAAAATAATGAATCATCCCCCATGGTTGAGATTGTCATCTTGAATCTTATTGGTTCTTATAAAGTTTATTTTTATTGTATATTTTTCTTAGGAGGCCCATTTTAGACCTCAAAAGTTCTATAATGGAAAAGCAGAGGTTGTAGGAAGCAGAACTGAAGTTGTAGGAGACATAGAAGAAGTCGAAGGAAGAACAGGAGCTAAGGAGGAGAGAAAGAGAAGAGAAGCAAAAACAAGAGGAAGAAGAAAGGAAAGGAACGATGATAGAGAAAAAAATGCCCATACAGGTTGAGGAATCATAACATTCAGAAGCAAAAGAAGAGGGTGACAGATGCGAGATTGGGAGCTTGCTCAAAAAATTAAACAATTGATTGAAGTGACAGACATGGAGTTGGGGTAGAAGCCATAGAAAGAAGACATTGACCTTGCACCACGAGTACAAAAGGTCACCTTTCAGTCTTGACTACCTCTAGTGTTAGAATCAGTCATGAGCAAGAAAGGAGAGGTTGTTCTCCTTGATGATGATCTAGTCATGGATGTGTACAATCTATCATTCGATGAGTTGTAGAAGAAGATTGTATAGGCACATAGGAATCACTTCCTTGATGATCATGCATCACTTATATTCATTAAGGAAAGGGTGATAGTGCTAGACATTAGAATGCATCCAGCTGCCCTTACTAATGCTACCTTAGACTATGTAGGAGAAACGAGCTCAAATGTCAAGTTCTTGTTGGTTGAGAATGAACAAATGACAAAGAAATTGTAGGCCGCCAGGAAAGAGGTAGAAAAACTTCAAACATAGAGTGAAGTTTCCAAAATGACAGAGATAAGGAAAGGGATACTTGTTGAAGTATCAACACTTGAGACTACCATGCAGAAACTCTATAATGGAGTTGTCACCATGCATAAAGCAGTTGTACGTATGCATGGATTACAACAGCAGAGCAAATACTTTGTTCAAACTCTTAGGAATATACATGATTCCATCGATCATGTGCAAGAGTGGAAAATGTGATACAAAGGGGCCCTACTTCACTTTTCAAAGAAGATGAAGCCATAGATAGATCTAGAGAGATCAAAGGTCCAGATGTTGATCCAGAACTAAGAGCATCTCACCCCATTCATCAACAGCATACATGCCTCATATGCACGGTTGTAAAAGAGTTTGGATGTCATGGTGAGAACACACAGGTTCTCATCAATCGGTTCCCTCACCGAGGCTAGACCCAAGAACCAAGTCCGGTTATAGATCGATGGGTACATGGAGAAGCTAAGGCGAGAGTATACCAGGGATGACTCGGAGCTGAGCGCACATAACATGCATAAGCACATTGGTGGTCTTGTCATGGTCATCTCCATGATGCACATGCTTCAAGATGAATTTGATAGAGGTTCCAAGACCATATACCCGGATGTTATGGAGGCAAGAGTCCGCTATAAAAAAGACACCATCAAGCAATTTGAGGACATCATCACACTGTACCAAGCTTGGCATCAATATGTGACTGAGAATAACCAAGTGGAGGTTGCTGAGTTGGTCTTTTCTCAAGCTTCAGATTCATAGTGTTTTGTCTTGTTAGGTTGTCTCTAACCTATTTTGTCTCACATGGGTACATGTGGAAATGGTAATATTATTTGTAAATATGTTGTAAGTGAAATTCCAAGTGTCATTAGTGGATTGTGAAAGGTCATCATGTTATGTAATGACTTATTTGTAAAGAAGTTGAAGAGTCATAAGGGTATTCAAAGAGTCACAAAGGGGAATGTCAAGGGTCACCCCACCCTTTGTTATAAATAGAACCTCATAACTCATAGAAGAGGCTTATGGGAGCCAAGATTTTGACTAGGCTTAGGCTTAGAAAAGGCTTGGGAGTATTGTGACGAGCATTGGCTTCTCCACAGTGTAGAGAGAGTATACCACTTTAGAGGAGCAAGTGTTCTTAAATGTAATTTTCCACTATTGGGGCTTGTGTTCGTCAATGGTGTTTGTATGGATGGAACTTTCACTTATAATAATAATATCAGAGCCAACACGTTTTCATGTATATGTTGTTATTGTAGTTGGATTATTCTCGTTTCTTTAGCAATGTATGTTGTTTAACTTACACATTTTCTTATGAAATACTTTGTATGCAACTATATGAATCTTGTTGGATGTGTATTGTTGGATTAACCCTTTACTTTAATTTGTGGACAATTCCGCATTTTATCTTGTGATGTCATTATGCTCGTGTGTTCCTTTCAAGATGCATACTATTAGATGATTCTAAGTGGCGCACTTCCTTTTCCCTTTCGTGTGTTAGAACCCTCCATGCATCACACTTGACTCTCTACAAGGTCACACATTTTCTCTCACCTAAAGTTATCTTACTTACCTCTGTGTGCTACCACTGTCAAGGCATTACGCTACCACCCACTGCTGGGAATCCTATTCCAAATGGTTTGAGGTCTAGTTGGGACTTATTATTAGGCAGATATAATGAATGTTGGCGGGTCCAACACCATCAACAATTCTGGTGCTAGAAGGAGGGTCAGATGACAAGCTTAACCCTTGAAGTCTATTTTGAATTTTTGCACATCTTTCATGACTTCTGTCCAGATCAAAACCTTGACATGCTTCGCTAAATTTTATACTTTCGATATGCCGATGAGAATTGTAGATGACTTGTGTTAGTGTCAGTATCTGCATACTTCCATCAGGGATCAAATTTTCTCTTTGCATTTTCATTTTAGGGGTCCAATACTGAAATTTTTATATCATTTCATTAGGTCATGTCAAACAAGTCCTCATGGAGCTGGAACTACTCAAGGTAAAATGACAAAGTGACAAAGAGTCACAAGTCACTTTGACTCCTATTGAGAAGGAGATTGAAGATGATAGAGAGACTTAGCTTGAGAGAATCAATTTGCACATTGAGAAGATGTTGCAGAAGGCTAATAGAGACAATCATATGATCAAGCACATGGCCTACCATTACAGGACCTAAAACAAAATTTGCAACATGAGGGTCAAAAAGATGAAAGCTAGGCTAAAGCGGGCATTGAAAGGCAAAAATGAGGATGATAGGCTTAGGTTACTTGTTAAAGCTTCCTTGTCTCATCAAGATACTTGATGATGGTGATTCTCACCAATTTTGGTCAATTTTGGAAGATTTTTTTACATTTGCAAATTTTGAAATTCTACACACAGGAAAACTGCCTAGACGCATAGCGCCACCAGTGTTGTGCTTTTCCTAGAGGAACCCAATGCACAAATGGTTTACATTTTTTGATTTAGAGCGATAAGGACATGCATCCTATGGATTTTCTAAGTTTTTGGGGAAGAACTGGTCCACCAAAAGGTAAAAAAACACACTAAAAATGACCTTTCAGCCACTTTTTGGACACACAGAAGAAGTCTTGGAAGAATCAAGTTTTGAGGGGTCAAATGAGATTCAAATGCATAAATTCTAGGTGTTTTGGAAATTAGACTTGAAGAAATTTCCAATGCATTATCATGAGCTCAATTTGGATGTCGGGAAGGCCTCCAAAAAGGGACCTGAAAGTAGCGTTGCGCGTTGGGCCAGTGGCGCTGTGTGTAGGGCAGATTTTGCACAGGATGCCTATTTTTCCATTTTTTGACTGTGTTCATGGAGGATGTTTTGCCATTGTAAATGATGACTTGGAATGTAAATATGATGGATAACTAGTAGTAGAGGGTAGTGTTGGCCAGATAAATTGATCTTGTAGACAAGGTCGATCTCCCTAGTATCAACAAATATCTAGCAACAAGCAAGACAAGAAAATCTACCTTTATCTAAACATATTGTGATTCATTAATAAAAAATAAAGAGGTTTTTAAAGCCTACCTTAAGTCCAACACTAGTTTGTGGCAGCCATGCTCCAGTCATCCGAAAGAGTTTCCTTTTAAGAACCTACAATCACAAACAAACACACATCAAATAACACCTGCATAGCTAATATAATAAATCATGTTCATCAGGGTGATCAAGGAATCCATGAAATAAACCATAAAACACAGCTTATTGAGAAAAATAAACTTGATTGTATTAACTTTGAAATAGAATAACTTTACAACCTTTGGTGCCTTGATGTTGTACAAGCTCTTCCCAAGGTCCAAACAGGAATCTCCTTTACTTTGACAAGCCTCACTCTCTTCCAAATGAGATCAAAAAGGTATGTAATCTCTCCTCTCAAAAGCTCAATTAGAAAGACTAAGTTCCAGCAGC
The DNA here is from genome assembly GCA_000404065.3 of Pinus taeda. Taxonomy (NCBI): domain Eukaryota; kingdom Viridiplantae; phylum Streptophyta; class Pinopsida; order Pinales; family Pinaceae; genus Pinus; species Pinus taeda. Next base: position 12,272 of record APFE030989037.1, read on the forward strand.
ATTTCACCTCAAAAATATTCAGCTTTCAACTTCCCATGTTAACCAGCCCAATGTTTCATTTTATAGTGCAAAGGAAGGAGGTTACAGGTCCACCATTGAAGGGATAGAGTCCTCCTTCAAAGGGATAAGCTCTTCACATCAAGGGGTTAGCTCCTTAAGGTATGGTATGCATGAAACTTTAAAGAGCGAACTTGTCACCTCAAGATTCCCTCTAAAAGCTTCCAGAAATGACTCAAAGTGAGTTTTTAAGAATGTACTTGCGCCTTTTTAACTTTTACAGGGGTTTGCACCCATAACACAGAGATAGAGCATTTAGGTGTGCAGGGGACATGACCATTAAGTGCGGGACCGCACGTAATGCTAAAATAAAGTGCGGAACCAGAGTTTTAGATATTTTTAAGGACTTTCTTTTATTTTCAAGGCTTGATATGAAGAACTGAGATTTAAGACTTGCAAAGGAGGAAGGTATGAGCGGTGGTAGACTCACACAGATTACAGAATGTCAAGGTGACAATTTTTGTGCAACAGATTGCCCCCTAAAGTGCGAAGTCTGTAATAGATGAGGATATCTTTTGTCATCTAAGAAGAGTGAAGTACTTTATCTTTTCAAGGATCTTCCTGTGGACACTCCGGTCAGAACCTATAAAAACATTAACAATGCAATATATATATATATCCTTATATAATATATATTATATTATATTATATATTAAATATAATTATATATATATATGACATATCATCCCTGAGGTAGGCATTCCCTCAGATAAAACAACTGATAGAAACTATCTAAACTGCTCTGAACAGAAATGATTTTGTAATACATCACAATGTATAGACATATTAAGACAGTTATGGCGCAACATCTGTTTAGATATCCATGTATGAAATACAAAATCCTCGAACTGGATGGTGGAAACTAATCCAGGTCTTGATTTCTGCTTCCCGAACTGTACGATCTATCCATGTGAATGATGTGTCGAAGTCGAACATGGAGAAACCACTTGATTACCAGTCAATGATGTGAACTGTTAACAAGTGTGAGAGAAACCACCAGTAATGTCAATGGCCCTCAAAGTACTTAGTACAATCCATGAAATGTGAATAAATGAGCTGATGTCGAACACGTCACAAAACCATTTGATCGAAGGTTAATGATGCAAAACGTTGTCAAAGGAGAGAAACCTGTCACTAAGGCATGCAGATTCCAAGGTACTAACGATTTCTAGATCATCTTTCTAGATAATGAGTTGGAGTCGATAGAAAGAGATCTGTCGTAATCAAGCCCACAACACGAAATCATAGATCAAGTTTTGAAGAAATATATCTGGCAAGGACTAACTCAGGGATGGTCAAGATGGATGACATATATTTTGCAAATGAATGGTTTATTTGAACTGACCTCTTGAACACATAATGACACTGTAGATGGTTTGGTGACAATTGACCCAAAGCTAATACCCAGAAACTGGCTAAAGAATTTCAATATCGTTTGATTAACTGTTAGGCAAAGGATTTCCCAACCCAGGTGAACAAAAAGTGTCGTGTTCAAGAGTGGTTAACTGCTTTTATAAACACAAAGTATAACAAACAAGTTTATTTTTCTCTCTTTTTCCCCACCATTTCTGGCAAGTACCTCTTTATTTTTGACAATCTTAAGGAGGATAACATTTGCTTGATTATAAGCTCATCCTTCGAATGAGTCCAACTTAGTTTAAAATTTGAACCCTAAGAAGGAGTGGTCCGTTCCTGTTTAAAATTGAACAGGTCCTTTACTGTTGAATTTTAACAAGTCCAGTATAGGAAAAACTCGGTGTTTTCCAATTTTAGGGAGTCAGAAGAAAAACTTAAGAAAACTCCATGGTTGTCCTTTTTCGTAAATTTGTGTCCCCCAAGCCCGAAAAAGTATAAAATGATACTTGAGAGAACCGCTTGACCATTACGATCAAGGATTACTTTTCATAATTAGTGCCTTCGATCTGAAAAAGTAAAAAAGCGATTGAAAACACGTCGTTTTATAACCAATATCAAACTTGAAATGACAAAAGTCCGACAATCTTTTCATGTTTATACGGTCAGAAAAGAGTTGTAAGCAGACCGTCCTTTTAATTTCATTTTAATGAGTTTAAAAAGAAAAACTCGGCAATCTTTTCATATTTTACGAGTTAGAAAAGAGCTTAAATAGCACTCCTATGTTTCGCTTTTTCGTAAATTTTGGAAAAGTCTAAAAAAGTGAAAAAGTATGCTCTTTGTTGAAAATGATCAATTCTTCCTGAAAATCCAATATTCTGCACAAAAACTCAAAACATTACTCATACCTATTTAAAATAAATAAAAATGCATCAAAATTTACATTTTTAAAGTGAAAAATAAACAAATTAAAAATTCATTTATTCATAAAAGCTTATAAAAAGGGCTTTTGGAAATTCATTTCTACCGTTTGACTTCAGAGTGAGAAGTAAGAGCTTTTGGGTAAGAAAATTCCTGTGAAGATTGCAGAAAATCCGACCGTTGGAATCGAAAACTGTCAGCTCTAGGTAATCCACAACATCCATATCTTGCATTTCAACCATTTAATTTTCATTTTAGGGCTTTAAAAATTGATTTTTAAAGGAAAATTTTGTTTAAAAAACCTCTTGCGGGGGTCCGTAGGTGCAACATGTGGCCCCTGTGGACCCCGACTTTTTCGTACAAAGGAAAAAGTCGGGGTCCCACACCTACTCTTTAGGACGAATGTGGACCTATGCACTATCCCTAACTAGTGGGTGTGGACCCCGCGAAATAAGTTTTAAAATGTCAATTTTTCCATTTCCGCCCGAAATTTTTGAACTAAAATATTCTAATCCACCATTTTTGCAATGTAGGATATACAAAATGCTCATTTGTCGGGAAAAGGAGCGTGAAGATGTGGATCTTGCCACATTAATTCATCCACCTACAATATGGGCATTAAAAACATGCAGAATATTTAAATTCTAGGCCATACCCGGCATGAGGGCTTAGGTAGACTTTCTACAATGGCTGGTAGACAGGTGGAGCACACAGGACCAGTAATTGGTGGCCACCGGCTCGAAATCGAGCTATAGGACATTTATTTCTTGACTGGTTTGCCCAAGGGAGGCGAACAATTATCTCTATTCGGGACTAGGCCAGGTGGCCAGTCTGTCGCTAGTCTCCGACTAGAGTTTTGGAATGACCAAACTGAGGACAAATTGATAGATATTAAGACTATCTCCCGTCCTGAACTTAAAGTGATTGCATTTATTATCACTAGACTATGCGGGAGCGCAACATTGCATGTAGCTACCAGATCCCAAATGCGAATGGCAGTAGACTGTTACCGAGGCACCATCTTCAACTGGTGCGAGGCTGTGTTGGCGAATGTAAAAGACCAACTGATTAGAGAAAATAACGGACAACTAAAAAACTTTGGATATGGTTTCTTGGTTGTGAGCTTTGGCCTAGAGAGGGTCCCTATGTTGGTCCCATAACAACTTTCTGTTGAGGCTGGACTTCCCCAAAAGCCTAGGATTATGCACTGGGTTGCAGTGATGGCCCTTCATCCTGAGGAGGGTATAGAGGTTGTCCGATTTCCACCTGAGTATTTTTTTTGGTTGAGGAACCAAATTTTCGTAATTCAAGACTTTCCGTATGCTGGGATGGATTATCGTGGTGATCCAGACATGGCTTTTCTACCAGGAGAGCAATGGGATGATTCAGGTAAAATCATTTTCAACATTTTCTAAATTTTAAATTAATTTTTTTTGTTTTTAAAATCGTCCAAAACTGGCAGTAAAAAGTTTTAAATGCATACGTGGGTCCATGACGACCAGCCACTCTCCAGCCCTATGAGAGAAGACACCCAGCTACAGCAACACCGGCCCCACAGGACTAATCAGCAGAGACCCTGACCGAATTGGAGCATCATCTAGAGAATTTGACAGCAGATATTCCAGAAACTAGTATAGATGATATTCCACTTAGGTTACAACACTATGTGATTGGGGTCCCAGGACCTTTTAGGAGGTTCCTTTGTAGGGTGGCCCGAGCAGTGGTTTCTTATCGTGATCATCATCCAGGATATGATGATCGCCTTTGTAGACTCATACGACATTTTATATCTTTTTTTACTATCATTTTTGCCGATCATAAGGTTTTTTTCAACCTATGATCGAAGACGATGTATATTTGACACAATTCTATGCTGTGATATATCACTAGTACTGGCTATCTTGTACAACATGTTTATGGAATGTTTTTAAATTTACTGTCTTGATTATTGCAAATGTCTATTTAACATTCGAGAAGCAACTGCATCTGCTAATGTATTTAAATATCATGGAATATGCTGATATTCAATGTAGTCAAATTCACGTTCCAAGAGACAAACTCTCAAAAATAATCTTAATAACACTGGATTTCTAATGGCATAAACCTTGTTAAGCTGTAATACAACGAGTTTAGAATCTAACCTAACAATCAAACTCCGAATCCCAAATGAGATGGATTCAGATAGTAACTCAATCACTGCACTATACTCTACAATGTTATTTGTTGTTTGACCCAAGCTTACCCCATGCATAGATACTAACTCGTCAGAGGGTGAATAGATAACCTAAGCTGTGGAAGAAATGTTCTGTGTACTACGACAAGCACCATCAGCAAAACCAATGTATGTTTGAAGAGACATCGACATCTGCAATATCGAGAATAAAATCAAGATAAGCAGGAATAATGATAAAAACCCTCTCTAAACTAGGCACACTTTCTAATCTAAAACACTCCAACTAGAAAGAAACTATTCTATCAAAAATCTCCACACCAAATTTTAAGCATAATATCTTTTTAGGTAAAGCCCATTTCTGGGTTTACCCAAATAGACACTCTTAAAATCTACCAATTCATAGGCCCTTTTTACTAGCTTTTGCTTGAAAACATAAGGACCATGCCACATAGGTACAAATTTTCCAACCCCTAGATTATCGTTTGCTTGATCGTATAGTAAAACTAGATCTCCTTCCGAAAAATTACAAGGTGTAACATTTTGGTCGTACTATGCTTTTATTCGTTTTGCATGAGTTTCGACTGCTAATGCAGAATCATGTTGATTCTCATCTAACTGAGCTAAGTACAACAAATGTTTCTCCTCTTCGGAAGTGGCTAGGAGTAATTCTATGGCTATTTGCAATGACATAATTTCGCATTCAATGGGTAACACTGCTTCCAACCCGTAAACTAGCTGAAAAGGAGTGAAACCAGTTGATGTTTTGACTGAGGTTCGGTATGCCCAAAGCACTAAAAATAACATGTTATGCAAATTCGACCGATGAATACCAATGATTCGTTGGATCATAGTGACTAGAAATTTATTGATTTCTTTAACCAGACCATTAGCCTATGGGTAATATGGAGTAGAACTATCGTGACGTAGGCCAAGATGATCTCTTAGTTCAGTCATCATGATGTTTCGAAAATGACTTCCATGATCAATAATAATAGCTTGAGGAACACTGAATCTAGCAATTATATGATTGAAAACGAAAATTGCAGCAGTTTTTCCATCTGCCGAAAATGTAGGCATTACCTCGGCCCACTTGGTAAAATAATCGACCACAAGGATGATATACGCATGCCCCTCGGCCGAGTGAGGGTTACATGTAATAAATTCGATACCCCACTTTGCGAAAGGACTGACGACAATTATAGGGTGGAGAGGAGTAGGTGGAGCACGCATCTTACGATAAAAAATTTGGCAATTATGGCATTGCCAGACTGCATTGATACAATCTTTAAATAAGGATGGCCAGAAATAACCAGCGCACAATATATTTTGGGTTGTGGCATACCCAGACATTTGATCGCCACATGCTCTAGAGTGACAATCATTTAGAACCTTTTCAGCGTCTTCATGAGTTATACAACATCGGAAAATAGAATCCGCCCCACGATGATAGAGTGTATCTCCAATAATATTGTATTGTTGGGATTGGAAATGTATTTTCCTTCGCTGAGATCATGAGATTTCAGGCCGAAAAGATTGGGTTTGGAGATAGACAATTATATCTCCATACCATGGATCAAGAGTGCTGATAAGAAACAAGGATTCATCCGTAATGGGTTCTTCTACCAAAGTTTCAGTATTAGTACGCGGGAAATCACACATCAGTTCCGCAAAAACCAAAGATTTCTTTGCCTTCGATTTTTCAAATTCCAAGTCAAATTCCTGCAGGATAACTATCCATTTGGAATATTTTCCCCCTAGCAATTGTTTGGTCAAAATATACGTCACAGGGTTACAGTCAGAAATTACCGTGGTTTTGCATAATAAGATGTAGTGACGAAATCTTTGGACAGCTTGAACAGCTACCAAGGCCAATTTCTCCACATGCGAATATTTAAGCTCAGTTGGATTCAAAGTTCGACTAAGATAGTAAATCAAATTTTCATTGTCGAATTCATCTTCCTGAACTAAAAGCATCCCAATGGTGGAATGAGAAGCGGCGAGGTACAAAAAGTAATCCTGGTTGTAGTTGGGAGGATGCAATAACGGTGCATGGGTCAACGCATGTTTAAGTGCATCAAAATATTTGTTAGCTATCTCATCCCAAAAGAATGGAGTATTTTGTTTTAGCAACCTGGTAAAACCTTTCGTTATCTCGGCGTAGTTAGGAATGAAATGACGTAAAAAGTTTACTTTCCCTTGCAAACTTTGGAGTTGGTGAAGAGTCGAAGGCAGAGGTAATTTTACCAGCCATTTCTTCATATGACCAGGCAAACACGTCACGGAATTCTTGAAATAGGGATTTATAAGTTTGGATTTCCTCATCCATGCAGGAAGCACCTATATGAATGTTTTCAATAATTTCGGGTTTCACTGAAATGTCAATAGGAACCGTTCGAGAAATATTTCCCAAATTCAACTCAGAATCAAGATGTTGCAATGGATTCTGTGGTTCTTTGACACAATCAACGGTAAAAATAGATGAGAAATCATTTTTAAAATGATCAAGCTCAGATAAAAAAGAAGATCGATGATGAATATCTTCCCATGGTAAATCATCAACAGATAAAAGTTCACGAATCTACTCATCAGTATGAAAAGGATCAGAAATAGTTGTTGAATCTAAGGTTGAGATTGAAAGCGATTCCCCATGGACCACATTCATTGGATCAGATTTGGTTGAACAAGAGTCGGAAAACGACTATACAACCTAATATGCAACTTCAAAGGGACTCAAAGGCATTGCATTACCAAATGAGTCCACCTCAGAATCAGAAGGTACGATCCAAGGATCATCAAAAACAATAGTGTTCGATGAAATCATATGAATAGTTGCAAAAGAAGACGATACGTTAGGAGGAGGAAATGAAAAAGTTCCTAGTAAACCATAATCTTTAATCAAACCTACCCCAATATCCTTATAAGGGATAGTTGTTTTACCGACATGTTGAATACTATTAGAAGAGGCTGGGTCGGATGAAAAATAAGTTAACTGGTCTATTGTAACGATCTTTCCATTATGAGGAAACTTGATAAGCCGAAAGATCGATGAAACAACAGCAGTCATAGCGTAAGACCAACTGCGACCCAAAAGAAGGTTGTAATCTAGAGGGGCATCAACCACTTCCACATCTAGATTTACAATTTTGCCTTCAACCCCTATAGGTAAGTCCTGCAAAATGCCAAAAGGATGAAACCCTCGGCCATCAAAAGAATTTAGAATCATCGAGGATTGATTGAGTGTAGGAGAACAAAGTGATCTCCAACATTAGATCGACATAATACACGTAGAAGCTCCCTCATCAATCACAGTCCGAAAGCAAGGTTTGTTTTTTACTAACACTGGGATTTGGAAAGCCATTTGATGAGGTAGGTGAGGTGTACTATGCTCTAAATCGAATATTATAAGGTTGGAATTCTAAATATCAACAGCTCCTACAGAAGACAATAGCAATTTACGTTGCGCTGGGCATGATTGCAGCACCTCCAAAGCCGACATTGCTGAAGGGGAAATAGCTAAATCTTCAACAATGTTATAGTTCTGAGCAGCTCTCGCATGTGGATTGAAAGCTGACTTCCGAAGTATACCTTTAGTAGGCGGTTTGATTACTAAGTTTGGGTTAGGTTTCTTGATATGTAGCGGATCATAACCAGAAGGAGTTGAGGTTGATGGGTTTGAATTAGAAGATTCTGCTTCTTTACCACCAACAGGATTCTTACTACCATAATCTTGCGATCACATCACAATCCTGACATGGGACATCATCATAATGGGTTCTTCTGAGGAATTTGGGGAAGAACCTATCATCTTACTATCTTGATTAGGAAAAGGATCCTTCAAGACAGCAGGCGTTTGAGAACCTTTGATGATTTTCGAAACCTCAGCTTGATGTGGGCAATCTCTTGTAAAATGCTCCTCATCACAAATGAGACAAGGATAGTGAGGTTTACGCTTCTCATTAGTAGGTTCATTTTTATCTAGTTTCTCTTTTGAGTTTTTTTATTTTTCTTCTTCCCCTTCTTTTTACCGCCGGATTTTGATTTGGTCGTAGATGATTCTACGACATGGATATCGGCAGGAATTTCAGCGGAAGAATCTCCTGTCGGGGAATCTGGTAAAGTTATAATAGGAGAAGAATTATTTGAATATTTCTTCTTGCTTTTGGTACTAACTGAACCAATCATACCATCAATAGCATGAGACCCTGAAGGAGCTACAGTTACTTGATTTTGTTTCGGAAGGTCGGGGATTTTTTCGTGTAAAGTACCTAACTACGTATAAACGAGGTCAAGATACTGAGCTTGAGCAATTACTCACTCTTCAGTAACAACTCCTGCCTTAGCTACATCCTCGGTGATTTTAGGTAATAATGATTTAACAAACCATTCTACCAAAATTTGATCCAGACTAAAAACTTTCACTAAACGTTGTCGACGTTGCCATTCATGAATATGATCTGAAATATATGTGGACATTGATTGTTTCAATGAATTTAATAATTCCATGCGATTGTCATATCTAACAGGCAACTGAAAATGAGTTAAGAAAGAGGTGGGTAACTAACTAAAATTATAAAAAGAGCCTCGTGGTAACTCAATGTACCATTTGGCAGCGAGACTAATCAGAGTGCATTGAAAAAGATGTAAGCGAATTGAATCATCGATAATGGAATTGGATGCACACCAGAGGTGATAAGTCATCACATGATTTGACGGATCTTCTCCTGACTTACCCTCAAACTTTGGGATATCACTGGGAAACTTATTAGGCATTGGGGGCCAATACAAAAGATAGTAAATTGGATCGTTTGTAAGGTGCAACAAATCAGGTAAATCCAAAGTTGTAATAAAAGGTAACTAACAGTTAGGGTCTCGAAAACCTTGGGTCACAAGACCAGCTCCAGGAGGAGGATATCCAGGATAACCTGGAATTGGATTTGTATCCTCCCAGAAAACCAGGATTAACCGGACCAAACTAGGGTTGTTGAGGTTGCTGATAAATATATCCAGGGTACGGTTGATACTGATAAACTGGGCTTCGCACAGCATGACCGAATTGGTACTGTCCCTGGTATGGTTGATAAGTGAATTGCAGTTGACTTGTGACAACCGTACTTGGACTGGGTTGTCCTACAGGCATCTGAACCGAAGTCTAAACCGTAGGTCCTGACTTTGGTAAAGAGGTCTGAGGAGTTGATGCAGGAACAGTAGAAACCGGAGCTACTAATACTCTAGAAGTAGGTGGGGTATATTGAACAGAAGTTGCAGTAGTTGCAGCAGCAGTTTGAGGCGAAGTTTGAGGTGAACTAGGCCCAGGCTGATGAACTACACCAGGTGCAGAAGTTTGAACAGTAGGCTGGATAGGTTGCTAGGTTGGACCAGAAACCAAAGGTTGTCCATGTTGACTTGATAACTGCACATTAGGTTGCAAAATTTGTTGAGTTTGAGATGGATCCCACACCATGTTCATTACGAGGTATGGACCCATAAAAGTTTGAGCATATTGAGGACCATAACCAGGTTGAGTGTAGGGATGATAATTGAGAGGTACATTTCCAGCTCCTTCTACAAATGGTTGAACAGAAGGCAGTTGGAAACCTTGAGTTGGGTACTGACCTTGAGGTTGATAGCCTTGAGGCACGTACTAAAATGGGGTTGACCTTGAGGTATATATTGATACTGGGGTTGACCTTGAAGTATATATTGATACTGGGGTTGACCTTGAGGTATACACTGAGTCTGGGGTTGACCTTGAGGTATGTACTGTCCCGAAGGTATGTACTGTCCTTGAGGTTGCCCCCCATGCGGTAATTTACTACCTTGAGGTTGCCCCCTAGGCGGTAATTGACTACCTTGAGGTTGCCCCCCAGGCGGTAACTGACTACCTTGAGGTTGCCCTCCAAGCGGTAACTGACTACCTTGAGGTTGCCCTCCAGGTGGTAACTGACTACCTTGGGGTTGTGGATTTGGAATAGTACCAGATATCATAAGAATTTCTTCTACACTCAACGGTGGAGTTCCATTATTACCAGTTGATATCCCATGTTCAATGGGATGAGGAGATGCTCCTGAAAAAGTACCAGTGAGTGACTGATACCGAGAAGGAACAAAAGGACCGCCATATAAAAATGTTTCCAGTGTTTGGGAAAACATGGATGACCGTTTTTACATATTCGAAGGAGGATAATAACCTTTGGGTGTAGGATGAAAAGGAATACGAGATGGTGAAAAAGAAAGACCTGGATTTTCTAAAAAGTTCGTCAATGATACATACCAAGCGTCACTTCTAAAAGGACTATAGAAGATTGATTCACTCTCCCGAAGTTCTAAAGTTGGTTAATTTTCAAGGAGAGTTGTATCTTCGTTCGAACTAACAATTTCTTCAATAGAAATGAGTCAAGAAGGAAGATTTTGGGTAATGACACTTCCTACTCTGGGTGAACCAGGACCACTAGAAGTTGGAGAAGCAAATCCTGAGGATGGAGTAGCAGCAGGTTCAGTTTTAGGTTCATAAATTTTAGGTTCTTCGATTAATTCACTAATAGGAGAAATACTACCAGTAACTTCGGAAAATGAAATTGGTTTAGAAATATACTATGTTGCTTGAACTTGATAATTAGGATGAATAATTAAAGATGATTCTCTGGCTTCTGGTGACCCAACTCTACTATCACTAGGTGATACAAGATCTTGTAGCCCTTCAAGCTGACTTGGTGTATATTCGGGAGGTTGCCCCCGAAGTCTACGGAATTGTCTCGGTAATTCAGCCATGATTAAATATTTAATTACTTCACATGCAAATAAAGAAAATCTCAATAAAACCACCTAAAGTCTCTAAAGAACCAAACAATTGAAACACATGCCTAAAAAAATCTAAGAGTTCAAACCACACACAAACAGTAACTTTCCATACCAAAAATGCTAGTTGGTGATGAAATCCAACGTCTTAGAATTCAATACAGAGATGGCGGTTGGAACAGTTACCCCGACAACCTTCTTAATGAAACAGACTGGCACAAGTTTCTTCACAAAACCATCTCGAGTGAAGAGAACCCCTCCGAGAGTCCAAGTGAGTCTAGTTGACATCTGCTCCAGGTACAGTGAGACCCGTCCTTCACCGTCACCTTAGGAAAGAATCTTAAGATTATGGTCACTAAGGTTACCAACAGTAACAAAAACAACTGGGGGAATAGTCTACGATCTGATCTACATGCAAGGGCAGAGTAGCAAAGCTCAATCCGAGGTTTACCAACAAGTGACCCCAAGCTTCTCGACAATGGTTAATCCGAGGTTTACCATTTTTAATACGTGCAAATCTGCTATCTTTCCCAATGAGACAGACTTCATTGTCTTAAAGGTTCGGACATGATCTCGTGATTGACTCCTTTAAGAGGAGCTTCCTAGCTTATATCAATTACAATTAGATTTATTTCCTACCGCAAGATATAGCTACTTGTTTGTTTTAACTATCTTGGAGGGTTAATTACTCCTTACTACAAGATACTAGCCTAAGCTATATTGGTGATAAGAGCCCTAGAAATAGAAAGATTGTTAGATCAATTTTAATTAAGCATTACTTTTATGGGTTGTTTCTTAAGTCAATAGGTATGGAGATGAAACTTTGATGGTGTGAAGACTCGACTCCAAAATCACTAAAAAATGCACCTAAAATGATAAACAATTCGTTTTTCCTTCAACGAATTTCTAGCTAAAAGAAAGAGTTGAGAATGCAATTCCTTGGAAAACAAAACTTTCCTTCAACATATAAATGGAAAGAAAAACTTTTTGTCTTTTTCAATAAGCTCAAAACGAGACTACTAATTAAGCTCACAAAAATAAATCCCTTTTTCTTTCTCAACACTCAAAACTACAGAAAACAATTCTTTCAAAAGAGAATCTATGATTTCTAGAAAACACTCAAAACTATGAAAAATTAATCTTGAGATCTAAAAACTTCTAAAAACCTAATCGAAATAAAAGCTTCAAATGTTTTTGAGGACGTTTTACTTAGTTATTCAGTAAACTAAGGATTAATTCGTTCAGAATAACAAATCAATCAAAAAACACTCAACTATGTTTTCTTTTATAAAAATTAAATTCGCAACTTATGACCAAGTTCGTCCAAAGATTTGCCAAGAGAAACACAATCTATTTCTCACCAAGTGAAGATTTCACAAACCAGTGAGACTCATCAGGAAGACTAAAAGATACCAGGGTGATCTAAGGTTTCTTAGGCTTCCAATCTTTAAGTCACTACAGAGACTGAGTGAAAACCAATTCAGGTATGCAAAACTTCTAGAAAATTATCTAAAACAAAAACACCAATGGAACTTACTCACAAGAGACTTTTGACAGGACACATGCAGATCTAGGTAGAGACTAAAAGTCGTAAACAAATCCTAAACTTAACTGGACGAAAATATTTTAGGTTTTTCAAAAATTTTGACAGGGTCCACAGGCTTTTAGTATAACCAGATGCGGTACCACTCTGTGCACTAAAGGAACAGTGCGGGGATGTCCGCACTGTATTATAAACAGAACATGTGGTCCTCTTGAAAATTTCGAAAAAACAAAAACAATCTAGAACCTAAAAACTACCCAATCCCACACACATCAAGTAAAAACTAGAAACAAGAACAAGTTTCTCAAGTCAAAGACAAAGGAAAATCAAAAAACCAAATTCAGTTCCTCAGCGGAGTCGCCAATTTGTTGGTCAGATAAATCGATCGTGCAGACAAGACCGATCTCCCTAGTATCAACAAATATCTAGCAACAAGCAGGACAAGCAAATCTACCTTTCTCTAAACATATTGCGATTCATTAATAAAAACTAAAGAGGTGTTTAGAGCCTACCTTAAGTCCAATGTTAGTTTGTGGCAGCCATGCTCCAACCGTCCGAAAGAGTTTCCTTTTAAGAACCTGTAATCACAAACAAGCACACATCAAATAACACCTGCATAGCTAATATAATAAATCATGTTCATAATGGTGATCAAGGAATCCATGAAATAAACCATAAAACACAGCTTATTGAGAAAAATAAACTTGATTGTATTAACTTTGAAATAGAAGAACTTTACAACCTTTGGAGCCTTGATTCTGTACAAGCTCTTCCCAGGGTCCAAACAAGAATCTCCTCTACTTTGACAAACCTCACTCTCTTCCAAATGAGATCAAAAAGATATGTAATCTCTCCTCTCAAAAGCTCAATTAGGAAGACTAAGTTCCAACAACATTTCACCTCAAAAATATTCAGCTTTCAACCTCCCAAGTAACCAGCCCAATGCTTCATTTTATAGTGCAAAGGAAGGAGGTTACAGGTCCACCATTGAAGGGATAGAGTCCTCCTTCAAAGGGATAAGCTCTTCACATCAAGGTGTTAGCTCCTTAAGGTATGGGATGCATGAACCTTTAAAGAGCAAACTTGCCACCTCAATATTCCCTCTAGAAGCTTTCAGAAATGACTCAAAGTGAGTTTTTAAGAATGTACTTGCGCCTTTTTAACTTTTACAGGGGTCCACACCCATAACACAGAGAATGAGCAGTCAGGTGCACAGGGGACATGACCATTAGGTGCGGGACCACAGGTAATACTAAGAGAAATTGCAGAACCAGAGTTTTAGAGATTTTTAAGGGCTTTCTCTTATTTTCAAGGCTTGATATGAAGAATTGAGATTTAAGACTTGCAAAGGAGGAAGGTATGAGTGGTGGTAGACTCACACAGATTGCATAATGTCAAGGTGACAATTTTTGTGCAACAGGTAGATTCATTACATTAGAAGTCAATTTGAGCTCAAATGAATTGTTTTTCACTTTTAGAGGCAAGTTGTTGAGATGCCTATATTCTTGTTTCTTGTTTAGTGTTGGTTAGGTTAACTCCTCATCTTAGGGATTCAACCCCTAAGGATGGGAGGAGGTCGAAATAATGCCTATATCTTCTTCTTCTTTCTCATTGTAAAAGGTTGGACTCAGCTGGATGCTCAGACTCTGATTGTACACCATTTTGTAGCAGTTTAGCAGGAGATCAATAAGAATTGTAGCTATTTTTATGGGATCCATGTGGTATGGAGTTTTAGTACAGTTTCTTCTCTTGTGATCATATGTTAGTATGTTTTATGTATTTCATTAATCATTTCATTGCTTCTAAGTGAATTCTTTTAAGTTGATAGGCAGAATTCATTACATCACTGCTCTGCTTTGGGAAAATATTCACCATTTCATGTCTTCTATAGTCTAGGAAGGATCCATGGTCATCACATGCTCTTCCTGGCTTCTCACCAGTCTTAAAACACCTCACCATCAAGCCCTAGTGTGCTAAACCTTATGCCTACCTTGCCCCATTGAACACCCTGCAATTCTCACATAATTCCCTAGACCTAAACTCTCTAGCTCCTACTGATCCAGAAAAACCCCTTCAAAATCAAATCAAACCTTGTGCTACTATACCTAGCCTAATATATTTTTCCCGATCCAGTCATCTTGGCTGAGATCCTTACGGAGAGAGCCCTCTCCCGGCCTAGTAGGGCTAGCTACTTGGCTAAGCGTGGTTTATGGTTACCCTAGCATTGCCTTCCTTCAGCCTGAGGTTCAATCCATGTGATAACATAGTGGCAACCACACTAGGGAACAAAAGACTAATCACCTAGGTAGTATTTTTCATTTGAATTCTTAAGCTTATAGATGATGAATTTTATAATTTGCTAGGCTGAATTGGAAAGTTGTAAATCAATATATAAAACTTCGAAATTTGAGCACACTGGCTTCGAGAAAGTACACTAGGGCCAATCCAGATCCAAACTCTGCCCCAGTAGTGGATAATCCCAATCTGATTTTGAGAAGATGCAAAAGACAAGAAAGTTCAGTCAATCCAACACTGTCAATAAAAGTAGATTCTTGCCCTGATGAGTGGTTGTTTTTAGAAGACCTCCCATTTAATCTGTGGTTTGATCTTTCATAATTTAGAACTAGGTCTGAAAGTGCACTTGATGTTATAGTTCTAGATCTAGAGTTTATTGTAGATCTCGAAATCCAAAAGGTGAACCGGTCAATTGATGAGTATATTCTGAATTCCCCTCATTAATCCCTCACTATTGCTAAGATCCCTGAGCTTTCTAAACCAGTGTCCACTACCCTTAGTTCATCATTATTCCCTTCAACCTCTGAAGTTCATTCCCCACCTCCATTTATACCTTCACTTCCCTATCAACCCAACATTACCCATCAATCACCTATTACTCCTAGTTCTCCATCAACTACTGCATCAACTCCTAGTAGCCCAATCCTTGCTTTAAATCCACCTCGAGTTATGGCTGCCTGGTATGCACCTCTTATTTTACCTCAGAATCTTGGTGCCATGCCCACTGATTATCAAACCAAAATACCTTTCTTTAATGCCACTCAAACTATTACAGCTCAAAAACATGTTGATAAAATGAATGATTTCTTTGACCTCCATGAAAATGATATTGAAGATGCGACGATGAGATTGTTTGTACAAATATTTGGAGGTGAAGTTCAAAAATGGTTCAGAGCTTTACCCACGGCTTCTATCACCACTTTACCAATCCTCCATAGGTAGTTCCTAGATCGGTGGGAGGTGAAGAAGAATCAACTTCAGATTTTTTCCAAGTATGAGAACATCAAAATAAATGTTGGTGAGAGTGTGCAAGAAATTAATGCAGTATACAATGATATTCCTACCAACATTAAACCCAAGAGGGATTGGTTTTGCTCAAGTTTCCAAATGGTTTCCATGTTGATATGGCATATCAGTTGCGGGAACGTGATCGTACCACACTAGAAGACATGCAAAAGAATGGTGTGAGTGTAGAAGCAAACTTGCTGGCCAAAAGAGCAAGAATGAGGTCTGAGAAAATAGTGACCATAAATGAAGAAGCATCTACTTCATATGTAAATATGGATACATTGATTTGAATTGTGGAGAGGATGGTTGACAAATCACAGATAGATATGAACCACCAATTTGGAATCCAAATTTTAGAGGATAGCAGCAGCCCCAATTCCGAATCAAGTAGAGAGAACAAAAGGCACCAGAGCAACCAGTGCAACAACAACAGATAAGAACTACCTTACAGCATAATTATGTTCAAGGAATGGAAGAAGAAGATGAAAAAGATCTAGAAATTGAAACAAATCACTTTTTCACTACTGATGGTATGCCTATATTTCTGACCGAAGATGAAGAATACGCAAGAGTTCCAGACATTCAAAGGGATGAAGATTACATCTTAGAAAATGATGTGGTTTTGGAGGCTGAATTTGATGATTATCAACGTGGTTATATGATTGCTTTGACTGCACAACAAAGGCAGTACTCTCTAAGGAGCAAAGATGTACCGATCAATCCCATTCAGAAAAGAAAAGGTGTGGAATCCAAGAATGATTCCTCAAACATTGAGAAGAAAGGGAAAGAGCTTGCTGATCCAAATCCCAACAAAGTACCATCAAAAAGTATCACTGCAAACGAGAAGAACAATCAACAAAAAGATAGTGTAGTGAAAGAGCAAGTGGATAAGAAGGACATTGGTGTCAAAGAGGTAGAAAAAGTTTCATCCTTTAATTTAGAAAGTGAAATTGCTAAATTAAAATTGTCCATTGCTTTGACTGAGCTTGTTAAGAATAGCAATTATAAACACCATGTATCTAGAATATTGCAAATAGATCCTTTGTTAGACATGGTGAATGTCGAGGATGATCATCTTAAGCTCATTTTCAGTCCATCCATAGAAGGTCATCCTGAAGATAGCAAAGTCCCTCCCTTTTATATGAGTCTTAGACTACATGAGTATATTCTCCATAATGTTATGTTAGATTCTGGAGCTTCTCACAATTTGATGCCTAAAGCCATTATGGAAAATTTGGTCTTGGATATCACCCAGAAATATCATGATTTGTACTCCTTTGACTCTGGTAGAGTTTTTTGCATTGGTCTCATCAAAGATTTGGTGGTTTCTTAAGATCAAATCCCAACCAAAAATGTCTTGATGGATGTGGTAGTTGTTGATATACCGCCTCTATTTGGTATGCTCTTATCTAGATCATGGGGTGTTAAACTCAAAGGCACTTTACAGCTTGACTTCTCTTATGCTACCATCCCTATTTTCAGTCAATTGAGGAAGTTGTACCAGGAAAAGAAAATGAAGTACATGATCACTAGTAAAGAGAAGCCTGTGAATCATTTGATAAATGATGTACATATTGATTTAGAGTCCTTTCTTTTGTACTCTGATAGTGGATTGAATGATGTAGATATTCAACTTGTAGAAGTAGATGATGTACCAGAAATTTCTAAGAATTTTAGAGTAGTTCTTAATCAAGAAAAAGAAAAAATAGCAATTTCTTCTTAGCAGCCTACATAGCATCAAAAGGTCAATGAAGAACAAAAAAATGAAGTAATCAGCAAAGGTAAGGTTGAGAAAGAAATAGAATTTCAGCATCTAGAAGATGAAGCCGACCTTTGGAGCATGGACTTCGATGGTGCTGTGGGTAAGGACGGTGCTGGTATTGGAATTTGGATTCGAAGCCCTACTTTCCAGCCTACCAAAGTCCCAAGTAATGTTAGAGTATGTTCATACAAGTTAGCTTTTGATTGCTCTAATAATGAAGCAGAGTATGAGGCTTTGATTACAGGTCTTAAAATTTTGAAGAAACTGGATGCGAAAAGGATTTTTGTTTATGGTGATTCAGAGCTGGTGATTAAACAAGTAAAAGGAGGATATCAAGCAAAACATCCGCAGATTAGAGCCTACAGAAATGCAGTTATGCATATTTTGAGGATGTTTCCTGAATATACCTTGACAGTAGTACCCCAGACTCAAAACATCATTGCAGATTCACTTGCCACTGTAGCCAGCAATTTGAAGATTCCAATGAATTCTAGCAACAAATTTGAAATTCATGTGAAACATAGGCCTATTGTTCCTAATACTTTAAGGTATTGGCAAGTGTTTTGGGATGATAATGAAATTAATGCCTTTTTGCAGAATGAAGGAAAGTTTAAGAATGCTTCCATTGATGATGTTTGTGATTCTAATGAACAAGACATTGAGGTAAATTAGATGGAGGTTTTACAGTTGAAGGATAATATTATTCCTAGAGGTCTCATACCTTTAGAGGAGCTTTTTGATCAGGATGATGTGGCAAAAAAACCAAGCTTGGTTCCTACAAACAAAGGAGTTGAAGATGTAAATCTTGGAACAGCTGACCATCCCAAGCTTTTAAAGTTATCAAAAGCATTGTCTCTCGAAGTAAAAGCTAAGTATGTTAGATTACTTTCTGAATTCTCTGATGTTTTTGCATGGGATTATTCAGATTTGAAAGTGTATGACAAGGATATCATTCAGCATACTATTCCTATAAATCCATAACAAAAACCTTTTAGATAGAAGTTGAGAAGAATCAATCCAAAGCTGCTGCCATCCATCGAGAAAGAGGTAAATAGATTGTTTAAAGCTGGCATCATTGTTCTAATTAGATTTTCTAATTGGATTTCAAATTTGGTCCTAGTACGAAAGAAGATCGGAGAAATAAGGTTGTGAATAGATTTCTGGAACCTCAACAAAGTATACTTAAAGGATAATTACCCTCTTCCTAAGATGGACCATATTCTGCAAAGAGTAGTTGGAGCATCACAGATGTCACTACTAGATGGTTACTCAGGCTATAATCAGATCTTGGTGCATGAAAAAGACCAAGACAAAACTACCTTCATAACACCTTGGGGAACTTTTCAGTATGCCAAAATGCCATTTGTATTGAAGAATGTCGGAGCTACTTTTCAGCGGGTGATGGACATAGCTTTTGCTAATGAGAAGGATGTGTTCTTGGTAGTTTATTTAGAAGATTTGATGGTATTTTGAGGTTCTGATGATGAGCATTTGCACCACTTAAGGATTGTCTTTCAGAAATGCATGAAGTTCAGGATTTCTCTAAACCCAAAAAAGAGTCTTCTTGCCATGGATGAGGGTAAGCTCCTTGCTCATATAATTTCTAAAGATGGTATTCACATTGATCCTTCAAGGGTGGAGGCAATCCATCATATAGACTTTTTGCGCAACAAAAAGGAGATTCAGGCTTTCAATGGTAATATGAATTTCTTACGCAGATTTATACCAAATTTCACTAAGAATTTACATGAAATAACTAATATGTTGAAAAAGGACAACACTGTGAAATGGACCGAGGATGCCATGAAACCATTCAACTTGGTAAAATTTTCTTTAACCACAACCCCAGTCTTGATTAGTCCTTATTATACTCATTATTTTATTATATTTTCATTTTCATCTGAGCACACCATGGCTGTAGTGTTGATGCAAAAGAGGGATCAGGTGGAGCAACCCATTTCTTTTTTTAGTAGGACTATTCGAGATGTTGTCTTGCATTACAATATCATTGAAAACCAAGCATTGGATCTTATAAAAGCATTAAAGGATTTCAGAGTATACATTCTGCATTCACATACTATAGCATATGTTCCTAATGCAGTGGTCAAGGATGTTCTCATGCAAACTGATCTGGAGGGAAGAAGAGGTAAGTGGATAGCAGCGATGTTGGAGTATGATCTTGAGATTAAACCTACCAAACTGATCAAAGGACAAGGGTTGGCAAAACTGATGGCTGAATCAAATCTGCATGCTCTAGACATAAATCTTATTGCAGCAATTTGAGAGGACAAGATGGTGGCTCCCTCATTCAAGTATCAGAAATGTTTCTCAAATCACCTTGGTATTCTGATATAGTTTATGTTCTTCAGCATCTTTCGCCACCTCCTGGAATGTTGAGAAGTAAAGGTAGGTCACTAAAACTAAAGTCTGCAAAATTCTGCATTTTAAATAGTTCTCTCTATTGGAAAGATCCAGGAGGAGTTCTTCTTAATTGTTTGGTTGAAGATGAAGCTCAGTGGGTAAAGAATGATTTTCATAGAGGTGATTGTGGCGGCCATTTGTTTTGGAAAACAAAATCTAACAAGGTGTTGAGAGCATTATATTATTGGCCAACATTATTTTCAGATTTATATAAGACAGTGATGGGCTGCCACGAATGCCAAGTTTTTCAAGGAAAAAGGAGGTTGCTTCCTCTTCCTTTGAAGCATGTTGAAATAAATGCATCTTTCCAGCAGTGGGGACTTGATTTCATAGGGGAAATCCATCCAACATCATCAACACAACACAGATGGATTTTGAAAGCTACCGATTACTTTACCGAGTGGATTGAGGCCATTCTAACAAGGCAAGCCACAGACGCGGTAATTATCCAATTTTTAGAATCTAATATCTTGTCTCGTTTTGGTTTCCCTCACAATATTATAGCAGATAATGCAGAAGAATTTAAGTCCAAGAAGATGGTTGAGTTTTGCAACAAATACAATATTACATTGGGTCATTCCACGGCATAGTACCCATAGGGCAATGGATTGGTTGAGTCATCAAATAAGTCCTTGGTGAACATCATCAAGAAAATGTTGGAGGCAAACAAGAAGAATTGGCATCGTAAACTTGTTAATGCCTTATCGGACGACAGAGTGAGCAATAAGAAATCAATAGGTATGTCACCTTTTGAGTTGGCTTATGGCACTGATACAATATTTCCTACATTGCTTGCAGTCCCAGTCATGACATTATTACAGGAAGCTGGAAGTGAAGAGGATGATATTTAGTGTAGAATTAATCAAATGATTCACCTTCAGCAAACACGGGAAGAGGTTTCCCAAAACACTTTCCGGTTGCAAGAGAATATCAAGAAAATTTATGACTGCAAAACCAAAGCAGAAAAGTTTCAGTTGAAAGATTAGTGTTGCAGTGGGATGCACAGAATGAGGAAAAGGGAAAGCATGGTAAGTTTGAAAATTTATGGAAAGGACTGTATAAAATCTTAGCTTATCGAGGACATAACGCATTTTTGTTGAAGGAAATGGATGGTCAAGAATGTTCAGGAGGGCCAGTGAATGCTAGGCTCCTGAAGCACTACTACTTTTGAGGTTGTTCCCTAAAGTTACTTCACCTTCATTGCATATACCAGTTTTCTTTTCCTTGCAAGTTTTCAAGTACACTGTCATTTGAGCTTGGGGCACAAAGTGAAGGCTATAAATTTTGAATGATTTGTGTCAAGTTTGGTTGATTTGGTTTATAGTCAAGTTTAGAGTCGGTCGTGAGTCAGTTTTCAGTTTGTATTGAGTCATTTTTCACTTTTTTTGTTGGTTTGACTGTATTGCCCAATGGATGAGGCACTTGGTCTACCATGTTCTTGACACCTCCAAGGAGCTGCCATCCCCAATAAGGCCAATGTTACTATCAATATCTTCATACTTCCATTAGGGATCAAATTTTCTCTTTACATTTTCATTTTAGGGGTCCCATACTAAAATTTCTACATCATTTCATTAGGTCATGTCAAACTGATCCACTGATGATTGTCTCCTCTTCAGAAAATCTAAATTTCTCCCTCATAGAGTATACTTGCTAACCCTTCTTTAGGATGTCTTCAGTTATGGTTTCATGGTCAATTTGCAATCATGATTTCATTAGGTCATAGGGCATGTTTTCATTAGGTCATAGGGGATGTTTTCATTAGGTCTTATGGTTTCATTACCAAGGTCAAGAGCATGATTTAAAAGTGTAAATAAAGGGAAGCAAGGGTATGAGGATGATAAATAAGTCAAGCATGATGGCTTGTAGGTTATAGTCACTATATCACTATCTTTTAACCTAATGTAATTTAGTTGAAAACAGAGTATTTTGAGTTAATTTGTGTTTCATATGTAATTTTAAGTCACTTTCTGTAATAAATGATCCCAACTTCACGAAAGAATCTCTTCTTGCTACAAGACAAAGAAACACTGCAAAAACCAGTTCAAGTTGAGCAATATCCACCTGAAAATAAACAAAGAGGAAAAGGCATTAAAGACAGAGTTTTGGAGAAGGTCAAGAAACATTAGAAAGTGGGTTTTTTCAAGTGAAAATCAAAATTTACTCCTATATAAGGGCTCACATTTCATTTTCAAGTTTGTCATTCTCATTTGGCAAGAAAGAATTCAAAAAGTGAGGAGAAGAGGAAAGGTTGAGCGAGTTTTGGGCAGAGGAGAGTTGGCACTGCACCTCTGGAGGGTGGCGCTGCACATAGGCAGACTGGCACTGCACGTTTTAGGCAGGAGTGGCGCTACGCATTGAGGGTTTGGCACTGCGCATCTAGGCCCGGCGCTGCACATCTGGATAATTTACCAATGTAAATTTACATTGCGCTACGCGTCTGTGTAGTGGCACTGCATGTTTAGCAGAAAGGCCAAGAAGACCTCAAAACTTCAACAAACTTCGAAATTTTCCCTCTCTTACCTTCAATGCAAGTAAGTTGACCTCCCATGCTTCCTTATTGGTTTGAAATCAAAATCTTAAGCATAATTTCCCATGGTAAATATGAAACCCTAAATTTTCCCCTAATTATGCCTAAAACCCTAAATCCCCATTGTTCCTCTTATCATCTATCACTACAACTCTAACTCTTTCCCTATCCCTTTATCCCTTTATCCCTATATCCTTTTACCCCTTTATCCCTATTCCATAACCTCCCCATCCCTTTATCCCTCCTCAAAAAAAGCGAAATCTCAAACAAACCAAGCCCTCCCTCTCATTTTTATCATTTATACTCCCTCATTCATTTTCTAGCCCATAAGCTCATCTCCCATCTCCTCACTCCTAAAAAAATTTCACTCATTCCCTTCATACATCCTCAAGCCTTGCAAACATGGACAAAGAGGACTGAGACTATGAGGAGGAGGAAAACACAGGCAGTGACACCTCAACAGATAGAGCTAGGAATCAAAGAAAACCATAGAAGGGAGGCAGAATTATCAGAGAAGAGCCATCAAACCTTAGAGAATTGTAGGCCTCTCAGTTGGTTGTCACTTTTTTTAGATATCTTGGCTACTATGAGTTCTGTGAGCAGGTAGAGAGAGTTCAACACCACCCTGAGCTCACCAAACTTTTTTTAGCTCATCTTCAGGACAACAAGGTGACTCTTGCTGGGGTAACATTCAGAGTCTCACCCTCCATCATTTTAGAAGCAACCAGGATTCCAAATGTAGGGGAGAATTGGTACAAGGCCCAGGACCTGGATGAACACTATTATGAGCCTTATATCAAACCTCGATACAGAAATGAGGTGAAGAGACTTTTTCCTTTTAGATTTCTTGAAGACAAGTATGTCCCCATGATGAAAATCATCATGAAATATTTCAGTTGTGAGGGCAGATTTTCTAGGCTGTACAACTTTCACATCAGGCTCCTCATGCATTTTACCAGGGTGAGGATGTTAAGCCTCCCTTATTTGTTGTTCAGGAATATTGAGAAGATGGCTCATTTTGTCCAGAAGAAGCCATACCCTCAGTAGATGAGCAATCTCTATCATTACTCCCTAATCAAGATGATTGTCTTCATCATCTCAGTCTCCTCAACATATCTTGGGAGACATTTATTGCTCATGACATCTTTAGGGGTCCTCAAAATCCTCCACCAGTGTCTTAAGAAGCAGGGGGACCTTCTAGTAGTGCTCATGTGAGAACAAATGAGGAGGCCAAAGAGACTAGAGCTACTAAGGTGCCCAGGACCTTCATGACATATCAGAGGGGCACAAGGAGATTTTTTGCATCCGATAGGCAAGTGCTTGCTCCACGTGATGTGGAAGGGACCTTGCCTTCTTCATCAACCCATAGGCAAATGCTAGCTCCATAGGATGTGGAAGGGGCTTTGTCTTCTTCATCAACACAATAGATACAGGTGCAGAAACTGCACAAAGGGAAGGAAAAGATGCTGGAGGAGAGCTTTGATGATGAAGAGAAAGAGAGGGACTTTGATCTGACAGAGCATGATGAGCTAGAGAAACGTCATGCTCATCATGGCATGGCAATAATTGACTTAGACACTTGGGATGAAGAAACAATAAAGGAAATCATCATACAAGAAAAGGAGGCTCAAGTACAAGCTTTTATGGAAAATTTTGAGAGGGCCAAGTATGTCATCACCTATTTGGAACAAAAGAACAAGTAGTTGACTGACAAACAAGTCCTCATGGAGCTGGCACTGCTCAAGGTAAAACGCTAAAGTGACAAAGAGGCACAAGTCACTTTGACTCCTATTGAGAAGGAGATTGAAGATGATAGAGATACTTGGCTTGAGAGAGTCAATTTGCACCTTGAGAAGCTGTTGTAGAAGGCCAATAGAGACAATCAAATGATTAGGCACATGGCCTACCATTACACGACCCGAAACAAAATTTGCAACATGAGGGTAAAAAAAAGATGAAAGTTAGGCTAAGGCGAGCTCTGAAAGGAAAAAAGGAGGATGATAGTATTAGGTTGCTTGCTAAATCTTCCTTGGCTCATCAGGAGACTTGATGATGGTGCTTCTCACCAATTTTGGTCAAGTTTGGAAGAGTTTTTCACATTTGCAAATTTTGAAATTCTACACACAGTAAAACTATTTAAACATGCAGCGCCACCGGCGCTGCGCTTTTCCTAGGGGCACCCAATGCATAAATGGTTTGAATTTTTGGATTCCGAGCGATGAGGACATGCACCCTATGGATTTTCTAAGTTTTTGGGGCAGAACTAGTCCACCAAAAGGTCAAAAAACACACTAAAAATGACCTTTCTGCCACTTTTTGGACACACAAAAGCAATCTTGGGAGAATCAAGATTTGAGGGGTCAAATGAATTTCAAATGCGGAAATTCCAAGTGTTTTGGAAAGTAGACTTGAATACATTTCCAATGCGCTATCATTATCTTAATTTGGATGCCGGTAAGGCCTCCAAAAGGGACCTAAAAGTGGCGCTGCATGTAGGGCAGATTTTGCACAGGATGCCTATTTTTCCATTTTTTTACTGTGTTCGTGGATTCTCTCTCTCTCATGGAGGATGTTTCACCATTGTAAATTATGACTTGGAATGTAGATATGATGGATAACTAGTAGTAGAGGGTAGATTCATTACATTAGAAGTCAGTTTGAGTTCAAATGAATCAGTTTTTCACTTTTAGAGGCAAGTTGTTGAGATGCCTATATTCCTGTTTATTGTTCAGTGTTGGTTAGTTTAGCTCCTAATATTAGGGATTCGACCCTTGAGGATGGGAGGAGGTTGAAACAATGCCTATATATTCTTCTTTTTTCTCATTGTAAAGGGTTGGAATAAGTTGGATGCTCAAACTTTGATTGTACACCATTTTGTAGCAGTTTAGCAGGAGATTAATAAGAATTGCAACTATTTTTATGGGATCCATGTGTTATGGAGTTTTAGTACACTTTCTTCTCTTGTGATCATATGTTAGTATGTTTTATGTATTTCATTAATCATTTCATTGCTTATAATTGAATTCTTTCAAGTTGATAGGCAGAACTCATTACATCACTACTTTGCTTTGGGAAAATATTCACCGTTTCATGTTTTCTATAGTCTAGGAAGGATCCATGGTCATCACATGATCTTCCTAGCTTCTCACCAGTCTTAAAACACCTCACCCATCAAGCCCTAGTTTGCTAAACCTTATGCCTACCTTGCCCCATTGAACACCATGCAATTGTCACCTAATTCCCTAGACCTAAACTGTCTAGCTCCTCCTGATCCAGCAAAACCCCTTCAAAATCAAATCAAACCTTGTGCTACTATACCTAGCCTAATATATTTTTCTTGATCCAGTCATCTTGGCTGAGATACTTACGGAGAGAGCCCTATCCCGGCTTAGTAGGGCTAGCTACTTGGCTAAGCATGGTTTGTGGTTACCCTGGCATTGCCTTCCTTCAGCCTGAGGTTCGATCCAGGTGATAACAACTTATCTAAATATAGTTTCAATGGAAATAATACAACACTCTTGTTTAGGCACACAGATGCCTTTGTTGGCTCCTGTGACATGCATGAT
>APFE030989038.1:0-33594 GCA_000404065.3 Pinus taeda
CTAGCAGATATCTTCACCAAAGCAGTGGCAAAAGATCAGTTTTTGGCAATAAGAGATAAGATAGTAAATCCCCATTAATCATTAAGGGGGAGTGTTAGAATTAATGCTTAATTAGCTATGTAAATGCTCACAAACTAGCCAGCAGATTTTGTGTTCTCTGCAAAAATAAAGCAGCAGATTGTTAGGGATTAAAGCAGCAGATTGTTAGGGTGGTCAGTGATGCTGCTAGAAATTAGTTGTAATTGCAGTAGAATTATTCCAAAGTTGATTTTAGTAATAGTTTTACTATTTAATAATGTAGTTAACAGCTGAATCAATATATGAGAGTTGCAGCAGTTTCTAGCTCACACAGTCACTGTGCTTTTAATTGTTTTATGTATATCTTTTTTATGTATTGTTCTTCATAGTTCTGTTAGCTTCTTAATGTGCTTGAAATAATTCATTTCATATACAAGAAGAAGAAGAAGTGAACACGCAGAAAAGACCATGTGGCTTGGTAGGAACGAGGGTACCACAGAAAACCCAAGAATGCTCAAATTTCCTTGATGCTAAGCAAGTTGTCAAAGATTCAAGAGGGTTCAAGTCTTTTGGAAATGGATTAAAGAATGTTGAAGCTCGTCCTGTGAAAGGAGTCAAAAGACCGTATGTCCCTGATGACAGAAGACGTGGAACATTCAATGGATTAAAGAATGTTGAAGCCCTGTCTCTAAGTCCTGCCCGTCCTTCGACACGAATCAAAAGACCATGTGTCCGTGATGACAGAAGAGATGGAACATTCAGTGGCATTCAAAATGGAAAATGCGATAATGTCAAAAGGTTCATGCGTGGAGATTCGGCAGAAGCCATGGAGAAAATGATAAAAACACATGATATGGAGTTAGTGGCATATCGTTCTGTGTTAAAGGCCTTTTACGCTCAGAATCCAAGTTCCTTAAGCTTGGAATACCATTTTTTGCTGACTGACCTCCGCATTCAATTGGACATTACTAGCGATGAAAATACACGCGAGTTGAAAAGAGTCACTTCTCGATCCTAATATCAGATGTTCATTACTAGCGATGAAAATACACGGGAGTTGAAAAGAGTCACTTCTCAATCATAATATCAGATGTTCACATCTTGTAAAAATGCATTTTATGAGTATATCAACGTCAGGGAGCCAAAACATTCTCATGGCTATAGTCAAAAGCAGCTGACCTTTCAAACCATTGATTAATAATAAAGCTGAGTACATTCAGAAAATTGGACTCTGAATCTGAAGCCTTTGTTTGGCTACAGTCAAAGCAGCTGACATTTCAAACCATTGATTAATAATAAAGCTGAGTACATTCAGAAAATTGGACTCTGAATCTCAAGCCTTTGTTTGGCTACAGTCAAGGCAGCTGACCTTTCAAACCATTGATTAATAATAAAGCTGAGTACATTCAGAAAATTGGACTCTGAATCTGAAGCCTTTGTTCGGTCTTTTATTTGACATGATTTGAAGATGTCCACTATTCAGTCGAATTTCTTCTTGTGGGGATGCACATTTTCTTGGCAATGACTTTAAATATACCAAGAAAATTAATTTGGAAGTAAAGCTTAAGCAAGGGTTTAACTCACTCAATTGTCTATGAAAAGCTCTTTGTGTCATAATATATCGTTCCAGAAGAGAATTCAAATTTATAAAGTTTATTAAAACTATTATATTGAAAATATAATTAATGCAGGAAGCGTATGACTTCATTTACATTGAGACTGAACCCTATCAAACAAAGCTCAGTTTCTTTGGTCCACACACCTAATTACCTTTAAATTTATCATCCTTCCCATGAAGTATTCTCGCTGAAAAGTGTAAACAAAGAATGAGGTCCCATGTTCAGTTATGTTCAGTTATTGGATGCCTGATTTGAATCCTTGGGCAGGATCCTTTCTTGACTCTGCAATTACTACTTATGTTTTCTACTTCTTGTTCTGTGTAATGGGAAGGGCCAGCCACAAACAGTCAAAAAAAATTCTTACATAATATCTTAAATAACTTTGAAGATCCTGATACAAAACAGTACATAGTTTAGGCAAACTAAACGCAGGTGGAGACCAATCTGTCTGCTGCAAGTTTAATAGGAGAATTAAGAGCAGGTGGTTTGGAATACTTTTGATGCTCTAACAACCAATCCGATTCTCTATATCCACCACTAGCTTTGTTGTCACAGCTGACAGCATCCAAAATTATTTTCTGGGCTCTTAAGTGTAATCTACATTTAAGTGATTCGGCTTGAGATTCCTATATTAATTTCATCACCCAGTTTCAAACTATATTGTATTAATTTCTCATGCAGTTGAAAGATTTTTACTTGATACTAGATAGTCTATACACAGCTGCTGGTGCACTTAAATCTTAACGCTTCTTCCTTTAAGAAGAATTTGTATATTTTGGATTGAAAATTGAGTTCAATATTGATGTTTGTGCTCTAAGGTATGTTCAATTACCAGAGGTAGGTTGTATAATACTATTCCCATAGGTCACGTTGGTCTCGACAAGTTGGTTAAGCTAAGTCGCACTGAAACAGAGATGGGAACGGATACGGATAAGACAAATTTTCAAAAATATGGATACTATACGGCAGGAAACCGCACACACACACATATATATATAACAAAATAAGAATTTCATATTACCATTCATCTTTTCAAATCTAGATTACATCATCAATTCAGAATAAACATTGTCATCATCATTAATGATTATTATAACATTCATGATTCAACATATCATCAGGGTTTTGTTTCAAATTTCAATCATCAACATCACAAGTTACAATATCATCACCAAAATTAATAATAATGCATACTACATAGTACAAAGTACAAAATGAACTATGACCGAAAATCTACTAATCTTATTCATAATTCATATGGTTGTTCAAAATTTTAGAAGTTAAAACACCATCATAAATTACATTTACATATCATCAAATATGTCTTCATCCCCGTCACTAGGAAGTTCCACATCCTCTCCAGAAGTTGGAATATCGCTGCCATGTCCACTTGAAAATCCACATGTTGGTCACTCCGCATCAAACAAAGTCATATGAGACCTCACATTCAACGTCATATCCAAGTCAGGAAACTCTAGTTCCACATCCTATAATTTGGCAGCCCTAAATTTGTATTCGTCTCTCGTGTGAGAAGGCAAAGGTTTGAATGAACATGCACTAATTCCTCGGCCTTCTTAGAGCTCAATCTGTTTCACTTTATCGAATGGATGAAGCCATCTGTACTTAAGTTCTTTTCTACTAAAGAAGAACTAGCAACATGTTAAAAGATCCTCATGGCCAATTTTTCAATATGTGGAAGTTCCCCACCATAGTAGTTCCACCATTCAATTGGACTCATTGCCCTCTTGTCCTGCATACAATCAATATCAGAACCTCAACCCTCTGATCCCACAAAATGAGCAAAAACTCTGCACGGATCTGAAGCCCAATTTCAAGATCTACAAAATGCTTTCTAAAAACCTTTTTAAATCCTTGTGAGACTTCTGGATCTTTGCTTGGTAAGGTTCTTTCTGGATCACTTAGCAACTCTACAGCATAATATTTTGGATTCACTGCATAGGCCAAAAGGTGCAACGGGGTGGTCATCTTGTTCCAACTTTTGGTCAATATATCTTTTACTTCTCTGTAAAAGAATTCATCTGGATCATTCTCGATGGCATTTATAGCCACCCTTATATTTTCTATCATATAATCATTGTCCTCATACACCTCTCCTAAATTAGATACATTTGTGTCAAACACAGCAAATCCACAATTGGCTTAGTAAATGCCAAGAGGTACTCCACCTTATCCCACCATTTATCATCAACAACCAGTTTTTTCACTGCTTGTGCTCTATCAGATTGGGATTGCCTCCATTTATTCCAAAGAGAAATGCATACTATTGATTGTAATCCATCTTTCGCCTGCATAAGCCTTGTTAAGACTATGAGTGAGAAGAAAATTGAACCTCGGCAACCTGCAGGTGTCAAATTGTCAATGTTTCAATAAATTAAAAATCATAATTTGATTAAATAACTATTATGATTCACGAATCATGACATTTGAGAATCCAATTTACATATTTGAATTTAGAGTCATAGAAACTAGAATTTATGAAATAAACTTTAAATTTTAGGTACCTTAAGGAGCTCCAACTTCGCAAATTCCATATAGATGCCTTGGGACATGTGCTGGTTTGTGATGAATGTTTGAATTCATTTTGCCTCCTCAAAAATAACTCGAATCCACTCAATTTTCTTCCCCATCTTGCTCAACATGAGGTTCAATGAAGGTACAACACAAGGAGTCCAAAAGATGTGTTTAGATTTGCCTTCAATAATTAGGCTTGTTGCTCTACACACCGTTGCATTGTGAGTTATTATCTAGACAACATTTTTTGGCCCCACCAATTCAATTGCTTCAATCAAAATGTCAGCAATGAATTGAGAATCTTTCATTTGCCACGTACAATCCACTGCCTTCAAAAACATTGGCCCCTTTGGGCTCTGAGCATTCACATTGATCAAAGGCCTATTCCTTTGATCTTTCTATCCATAAAAAATGATGGACACCCTTGAAATGTGCCATGAATTACGAATGGGGCTTAATTTAGCCTCCAAATCTAACTTTTCAGCACTCAACATTATGGTGCAGACCTTCTAATATCTAGGGCTCTTGAACCCTTTTGGGGCTTTATTCACTGCTTTTATCATCTTTACCCAACAAGGAGATCACACAAAGTTAAAAGGAAGGCCATTTTCATAAATACATTGACCTATAGCTGCAATTGTCGTCTCTCGAGCATCATTATTAGAACTCCTTTCAAGCGGTCCAAATTAAACTGCTCTAAACCAACAATTCCATGAGAATGAAGTGGAGACTTTGATGAAGATGCTCCCAACCTTGTTGGTAGTTTTGATTGAGAAGCAGGATTTGCCTCATTTTCTTTAGCATCTGCCTCGTCTTGTTCTTTCTGATATTTTGCAAGTTTTTCCTTGCTTAAACCATTTCCATCTCTCCCTTTCTCTTTAGGTGGGCCACTGCATATTCGAACCCCATTGCCTTTTAACCCAAGTAAATGTGCTTTAACCTGTGCGTATGATCCATTATACTCATTTTTACACTCACTGCAAACTCATTCCAGCGATCCCCCTCCTTGGATCTTCCCAACAGTAGTTACATATTTCCAAAGTGGTGACTTTGGATCGACTTTAGGGGCAGATTCAATTTCATGTTCCACTTCCTCTGCCTCACAAATGGTTGAACTTGAAGTTGCCATGATTGATGATGATGATGTAAATGAAACTGCAAAATAAAATTGACATATATTATAAGATCTTAATTGTTAAATCAAAACTTTGTTTTATAAATTAAATATTTGAGCCACATGAGTAGTGTTCACTGTTAGACCAGTTTTGTTACTGTAACACTCGTTATGTTACTGGTTATTAGTAATTTTGATGCCATTGAGAACTCAAAAAAGTAGTTTTGTTGCATTATTTCCTTCAGCTTCATTGAAAACATTAGGGACCAACATTACCTAAACTAATATGGATTTTGAACTCTATTTGTTGAAGAAGAAACAATTAATCTGAACTCTATTCGTTGACAGTTGAAATTTGAATATGTCAAGCATGTACTTTTGCTTTTGTTCTCACAGACGATTTTCCAATTGTAATATTGTATAGGTCACTAGTATTGGTTATAACTTATTGCTCAAACACAAAACCTGAAAGGCATAACAAAATGAAAGCCTGTAACTTATAATTGCTTTATATGTATATAGTGTATGCACTGTCACACAGTGATACACACACATTCTCAATTTCTCAACTGTTGCTCACATAGGCCTACGAGAACTAGGCCATCCTACTATTTACATATACATTTGATCACATATTAACCCTGTTAACAACTCTACATTGTAATTCACGAGGATTGAACAAAACTGAAAATGGGACGGATAATTATCACCAGAGGCATAGGTACTTGGAAATATCGTAAAATGTCTTTATGTTTTGTCCAACAGATAGGTGTCTTTGTTGCAAATCAAATATTTGCTTGAGATGTCTACAGGTATGTCTTTGTGCTTAAATATGTAGTGGAGGTTACCACGATTACTCCTGGTGCATTTTCTCATTCTAAGTAGGGATTGATTCACGTTCCCTATAGTAAGCTTATGTAAATAGTGGAAATTACTTTCATTTCTTTGTGCTTAAGGTAGCGAAAGCTAGTTAAAGAATTTGGCTTTTATTACAATGGCTCTCACTTAGCCATTTTCCATGAATTTTAGGAAAATGTTTCAAAAACTTTACTTGCACTGATTTAAAGGAAATGAAATTATGATTATTACGCACTGCCTTAAATCAACATGAGCCTTGACGCTTCCATTATGGCTCGAGCTCCCACAGTCACTGAGTGACACAGTCGGTTGGCGGGCTAAGGGCTCCAGACTCCAAAGTCCACAGTGCAGTTGCACACTAGTGACTACTCGCTTGCGAGTTGAGGGTTGAGGGCTCCACCTCCACAGTGCACACTCGCTCACAGTATGCTCCTCTCCACACTTGCTCACAGTCTACTCCGCTCCACACTCGCTCACAGTGCTCACGTCTCAAAAAAAAGGCAAATGGTCACTCGCGGAAAAGACAAATGGTCACTCAACACAGTCGCTCACAGCAAAGGCAAATGTCTGCTACACACTAACTTACCTCACATAGTCGCTCGCTGCAAAGGCAAATGGTCGCTCCACAGTCGAAGGCAAACGCAAACGGTTGCTCCATGGTCAAAGGAAAATGAAAATGATGGTTCCAAAATTCCAAATGACAAACGTCGCAAATGGTATAGGTAAAGGTTGAAAACTGGCACATAAAAAAAGTTAAAACACAATGAAAATCGTGAAATCTGTTCCCAACGACCATTCATCGTGAAACATTTTTATGAACAGTGGATCCCCTTTCCAATACATTCTTGTTTTGCCCAAATTCGTTTTGGTCAAATCTAAAACGTATTACAAATAATAAAAAATGGGTGTTTTTTTACGAAAAACGCCCTAAAAACATTTTCAGATTCCAACCTATTGTTTCCGAAATTCTGAAACGCCGCCAATAATTTTTTATGCCCTTTTTTATGTGTTTCGTATAGGTTTCCAAATCCAAAATGTCGAACGACATTTCGGGGAGGTTAGCCCGCCATTTCTAGCAACTTAATGGTTAAGTAAAGTGGAGTTGTGAAAGTGTAGATTGGGCCATCTATGCAGAAACTAGTAGAGATGAGGAGGAAAACTTGGTTATGGGTGGGATGTGGATTCTGTTGATAAATCTAGGGCATGAAGAGTAAAATGATTTGTCTACTTGATAATTGCTTGTGATATACTTTTATTTCTTAGCTTATAGTCTTTTCTTCGTTATGTTATTATTGTGTTCTTTTCATCAAGACAATTACCAATATGCACAATAAGAGACAAGTGACACAGTATGTAGGCTTGTCAACCAAGGCCAAAACCTCTCACCTCTTGCAAGGAAAACCCGATCAAAATTCTTCTTCTAGATCTTCAATTGATGAGTACCAAGACCATGAAAAAGACCCTTGACTCTAGTATCCTCCCAAGAACCTTGTCACTAACTTTGATGCTCTGCCTCGACTTCCTTCTAAATCTTGAACAGCTCTCCTCGGCTTCCAGAGAAACTCGATCTCTATCCTTCACACTGTTTTTTCTCGACTTCCTCTAGAGAATCTCGATCTCTCGACTTCACACTGCTCTTCTCGACTATCTCTTGAGAATCTCGATCTCTAGATCATAAACCCTACTTTCTATACTGCTTCTCTTCGGCCTCCTTCTATGCAGCAATAAGTTCTCCTACGATCTTCTCTTGATGCCTTTGGTCCTTCTTTTATACCCAAAACGACCACCCCAGAAGAATACTTTCTTCGATGACCCCAAAAGAAACCTTCCTTCACTATACCTAGAAAAATCTCTCCTTCGCTATACCTAGAAGAATCCGTTCTTCGCTATCCCTAGAAGAAACCTTACTTCGCTATATCTTCTTCGCACTTCTATTGCTAGGCTCTTCTTTTCACTTCTTCTTGATCGAATGCTTGTCGACTTGTTTTTATCTAAGTGAGGCCGGGTGTGGCTACTTATACACCTCATCTCACGTCCCTTAGGCTGACATGATCTCAAGTAGGTAGGCCAACTTCTTCTAGCAATTTTTTCCATCGTTGTAGGACAACTTGAAGAATATAAGTGACAAGGTCTTGGAGGATACTTTACATATACAAGTTTGACCTTTTAGAATGTGTAACATGACTTCATTACATGACAATGACTTTATCATTTTATGACTAGATGAAAAATAATTCCTCAAGACTCTCAATGGGAGTCTTGACTCAAAAACGAAATCTCTTGCTCATGAAACCCATGAAGCAAGCAATACAATAATTTTATTTTTCTTATTTACATCTCATTACATAAAATCATAATTACATGTCATTATGAAGACCGAACCTAGTTACACTTTTCAACACTCCCTCTTAACTAGGGAGGTATTCATAATGGTACTTGGACATTCTCAATCTAAAGAATTTCTCATAAGAAAAAAATTCAGATTGGTAACTCATTTGTATAGCATCATATCAACCAACATTGTCACATAGCAAGGCCTTGACTAACAGTGCCATCTCTTCACAAGATCTGAGCTCAATGCTAGCGAGACCAATGATTTATAGACACTCTCATCATTGTCTTTCTTGAAGCATCCCCTACCAGGGTACTCAGGGTGTGTTCCATGAGGGTACTCAGGGTGTGTTCCCTTTTCTTCTTGCCATAGTAGCATATGCTTGATTCTCCTCATTTGGTCCAACATCAACCTTTGCCTTCAGTCTAGTTTCTTCAACCTTACAGAGTGACCATAGATCTTGAAATGGAGTAGTCCCTTTCTTCCCATATAAACTTGAAGTGAAGTTACCCCATTTTTCCGGTAGTGCATTCAGTACCACTATGGTCATCTCTCTATCAAAAATCACTTCTCCTAGCTCTTGTAGTTGATCTCGAATTTCTGATATCCTTATGAAGTATGAGGCTATTCCATCTTCCCTGGACATCTTTAGTTTCTAGAGTTCTTGCCTTAATGAGATTACTTCTCCTGCAATACTTACAGAAAACAACTCTACCAATTTGTCATATATAGCTTTTGCAGTCTCCAACTTTGATACATATGGGATTAAAGAGTCATTTATAGATTCTATGAGAATCCTTTGGGCTCTCACTTCTCCCTTCATGAATCTAGCATGTGCTTGAGTATCTTCCTTTGGAGGTTGGGGTATTGACCCCCTGATGTGATCCATGACCTCATTTTCAATAAGATTTAAGTCTGTCCTTTTCTTCCATGCAAGGTAATTTGTAGCCCCAACCAATTTATTACTTTCCTTGCAAAAAGACATTTTGTTATTATCAGATATAGTCATAGAATTACTTGAGAAATTGATGCTTGCTTCCTCCTTAATCTTGATGTTGATAGAGGATTTGCTTCTTGAGTGATTGATGAGAGAGAGCTCGATTCACGATCCTTCTTGAATGTTTTAGTCTTCCTTCTTTCTTGAAGATGGTTGAAAGATTCTTCTTGGTGTAGATTTCTTCAATCTAGGCTTTTGAAGATCTTGACCTTGGTAGCCCTTGAATCTGCTACAATCCTTCTTGAAGGCTTGATGTCTTCTATGTGAACTATTTCGCTATCTGTCTAATGATTCATTCATATGTATATGCTCATGTGCCTTTACTAGATTACTATTATTACTCTTCTTTTAAAGGCTCACTTTTTCTTTACCTTTCGGTAGAAGAACCTTGATACAGTCTGCAATTGAACATTTCACAAGGCATACTCACTTGTTCATCTGATAGTACTTATGCACTAGTCTCTTATTTTGAACATTGTGGCCAATGGAAATCTATAAGAATATATAGCAGTTGGGCCTTATTTCCGGATGGGATCCCACACTGAACGACGTGAAGTATGATTGGGACATTTAATTGGGGAGACCCCTTAGTTGACAGATTTCTAGCACCGTCAATAGTTGGATATACTCACATTGAAATCCATAATCCATCATTAGATTCTTTTAAGTCATGGAAACCTCTACAAAATTTGGAACCTATATAGGTTCTACCCAAATTCTACCTAGATCTTAATGGGAATTGCAAATGGGAATTCTACCTAGCTTTGCTCTAAACAAGCCTTATCAATCTTATTTATTCTCCTTACAGCCACTGACATAGATGGACTTGCTTCTATCAAGGATTATGCATAGATTTAGTTAATCTCAATAAATCTAACATTCACCAACTCAATTGTATTCAAAAACCACATAGAAATACAAAGAATTACACACATAAATATGGTGAATTTTCCTTTCCATTCATAATGAAACTGTACATGCATAACACAAACCCTTATACACACTCTTGCGATGGCATGGTCTATCTTTCTCTAGTTCATAGTCTTCTTCTTGACACCTTGATCCGGATTTAAACAGGAACTCAATAAAATACAGAGATAACCATATACAAAAAGATGCAGCGGAAATAATGCTTCATTTCATTAATGGAAAATACCGAAATATGCTTGCAACCAGAATTGGAAATAAACCAGCTAGGGCGATGGTAGCTTATCTCTGAGAAGAGATGTGCATCTACATGCCTCTGAACTGTTCTGAACTGTGTTACAATGAGGCTCGAAGCCCTATTTATTGTTGAGAAACAATGGAAAACCCTTCACATTCCAAAACCTAACCCTAGAAGATGAAACGCCAAATTGTGGGCCCCGTTTTGGGTAAATTGGTACATCAATTTCCCGGGGTGTAACTTTGGCATACGATCTCCGTTTGACGCGTATGATAGCTCGTTAGAAAGATCTATCCGAGAACTATCATTGTTGGAACGGCAACACCATGGACCCGTGTTGCCCTTGGATTCCCAAAAAACGTCGTTTAGGGCCTCAAAACGGCTCCGAAGTTCAGGACCCGAAAAACTGCTAAAAATAGTAAGTTGTGCTACAATTAAGGAAACTGAAAATGCTGAAAGAGACAATTGTGGCGGTCCAAATGGGATAGGTGGGTGGCCACCAACATCCACCTGGATCATTCCTCCCCCCTTAGGAAGCAATGGTCCCCATTGCGTTGAGTTCCTCCATCTGCTGAACTTGTCCTGCAATCTCTGATGTGTCCAGTAATGGTGGAAAGCATGGTCGACGACGGTCTACATTGAACACTTGGTGCAGGCGAAGGAATGGAGGAACGATGTGCTCCAAAGCCTTATTCCCCATAGCCTTGGTACTGCTGTAAGGACCTTGTCGGAGTGGTCTGAGCTTCTGATGGGTTCTAGTAAGGCGTTCTTTTTGTCGATGCAACCAGACTTTATTGCCCACCTGAAACTTGTGTGGTACCCCTGTGGGTGAGGAGAAGTTGTTCCTGTGTTCTGTCATGACTGTATCCTTCTGCTGTTGCTGCTGCGTGCAGGAACGCTTTACGGGGGTCGTGGATGTAGCAACCATCTTCCCCTTACTTTAGGAGTGAACCATACAGATGAATTTCCTGGTCTATGATATGAGCTTGTTGCCTTTCTTAGCAGTGATCAAAGATGTGGCAGTAGGTGGGGTTACCTCTGGTATCCTGTATAATGAATTACTCAAATAAATAATGACAGCGCGAGGCCTTGACTCATACACAGCATGTCGCCTCCACAAGTATGGTTGGCCTAATAATACATCGCAAACATCCAGAGGTGTAACATCAAACAATACCTCGTCTGTGAATGGTTTGATGCTGTAGGGAAGGCGGCACTGCTGGCGAACTTTCAGATCTCGTCCTTCATGAAGCCACCCAATACTGTACGGCTGCGGGTGTGGTGTAGTCGGTAGGCCCAACCGCTTCACGACCTCTGCTAAAATCAGGTTCTTTTGGCTGCCACTGTCGACAATGAATTGCATCGGCGAACCCTTCACCCACATTTGTGAGTGGAAAAGACGTTCCCCCTCTTCTGGCTCTTCGGGCTCATTCTTCTGGATCTTCGCGGTGGCAACAGTGGCGCTGGGATCCGCATCAATGATCTGCTTCCCTTTGCCATTCCCCTTGTTGGGTTCTGGCTCCGGGTCAGAACATGTATCTGATTCGGAAGCCTTCAACTCAGCCACCAGCAACTGCTTGGTCCGACACTCACTTGTGTTATGAGTGGGACTCTTGTGGAACTCACAACACTTTCCTGTGTCCTTCTTCGGCTTCGTGGTGTTTTTCTTTTCTTGTAGCTTCGACGGGTTGTCTTGGGTCACCCCACCTTGGCTTTGTCCTTTATGCTTCGGATTTGCAGATCCAAAGTCTCGCTTCTTTTGTTTGAACTTTTGCTCGATTTTGACAGCGTATCGGTATGATGTGCCAAGTGAGGAGATGTTCAAGAACTCCATCTCTTCCTGGATGTATCTTTGTAGGAAACCGCGGTATTTGAGCACTGGATGCAGCTCAGAATCTTTGATACCCAACTGTGTGCGAAGGGTATGAAAAATGTTTGTGAACTCCAGCACATCTTGGTCTCATCCCTGCCGCAGTGTGGTCCATTTGATGATTTGTCCTCATAGCTTTTGACAGGGTAGTACTGCTCCTTGATGGCATCTCAAAATGAATGCCAAGTGGGTGCGACTGAAAATAATGAGCCGGTACTTTCATCCTTCTGCTCACAGTAGGTTTCCCACCAGTCCTTGATGTGGGGGGCTGCTTTGAGAAGAGCAAAAACAATCTTTTCCCGACTCGAAAATTCATGAACAGAAAAATAACCCTCTAGCAGATTTAACCATTTATCTACGACATCTGCGTCTATCTTACCCTCGAATATGGGGATTTCAAAATTAACTTTTACCTTAAATGGCGTGGCATTTCTAGAGTAGCTATTGGAATCCAATGCGTTGCTTCTAGGTAGTCGCTGAAGGATCTGCGCAAAGTTATCCATCATCACATTCCTTTGTCGCTCGAGCACTTCTTCGAGCAATATTTTGATAGGATCTCCTGCCCCCTCATCTTTCTTCTCATCCGCCATGGGAGGCCGTCAGGATTTGCGAGGCTGGTCTTGCAAAGGTTCGACCAGTTCAAGCCCTAACTCCTTATACCCCGACCTCATTAGGGACATGAAAAGAAAAACAGAGAAAAAGCAGACCGCTCTGATACCACTGATCCGGATTTAAACAGGAACACAACAAAATACAAAGATAACCATATACACAAAGATGCAGCGGAAATAATACTTCATTTCATTAATGGAAATTACCGAAATATGCTTGCAACCAGAAATGGAAATAAACCAGCTAGGGTGATGGTAGCTTTCTCTGAGAAGAGATGTGGCGGCTACATGCCTTTGAATTGTTCCCAACTATGTTGTAATGAGGCTCGAAGGCCTATTTATTGTTGAGAAACAATGTAAAACCCTTCACATCCCAAAACCTTACCCCAGAAGATGAAACGCCAAATTGTGGGCCCCGTTTGGGTAAATTGGTACATCAATTTCCCAGGGTCGTAACTTTTGCATACGATCTCCGTTCGACACGTACAATAGATCGTCAAAAAGATCTATCCGAGCACTACCACTTTGGGAAGGGCATTATCGGTCCATGGACCCATGTTTCCCCCAGATTTCCCAAAAAAAGTCGTTTAGGGCCTTAAAACGGCTCTGGAAGTTCAGGACCCGAAAAAACTACTAAAAATAGTAAATTGTGCTACAATTACGGAAACTAAAAAACTGAAAGAGACAGTTGCAGGGGTCCAAATGGGATAGGTGGGTGGCCACCAACATCCACCTGAATCAATCCCAATCAAAAATACACAAGGAAATAGGAGCTTGAAGGACTTGTGGAGCCTATATATACATGCCTAGATAGTCCATGAGCTACATCATCAGAGTATAGAGAAAGCAGGATAGCTTTTGAGCTGATTCTTTTTGTATGTTGTTGAGTATTTTCACTTGATTGATAATACTGACATGGGGTTTTAGGCTGGTGCTTTCCCCAGATTATATCGTTTGTGCTATGGTTGATTACTTCTCATTCTCAATTATATCTATTCATGCTTGATGTTGCTCATGTTCAATTAAGCTTTCTCTAAGTTTATGGTAGATGTAGATCTAGTATTATGCTTTAGTACATTGCATATATCAGTTGGATTTGCAAGTGAAATTTCTACATGATATCAGTGAGCTAGCTGATTTGTAGAGAAAACTCTACATTATTTTCTTCCTTCTCTAGTTTTCTACTAGGTCCTCTTTGTTTTTTATGCTCTTGTTGGTTTTTCCTTGAATAACGGGGAAACATGCAGTCTCTTGTCCTATGGCCAAAGTTGTGACATGTGTAGCACTCCACATGGCAATGATATGAAGCACAAGGATAAATCTCTCGTTGCTCATGCCAAAATCATATCTTGTATGTAATGTGCCTCTCCTCCATGGGTTAGATATGCAATCAATTTCCTTATGTCCAAACAGGTTACATGAATAAAAATAACCATAAAAAGCATAGTTATACATGTTGGTCAATCTCCTTGGTTGTTGATACTATTGCAAGCTCCACTAGTTAGATTTATACATTTTGTTCCTGTAGTTAGCTGCAACATGTCCAAACTTGTGACAGTTGTAACATTCTACCTTATGCATGAAAGGAAAAAAAGGAATTTGGTTCCTTCAAAATTTTATAGATCTTCCATGATCCTCTCGTGGTGAAAAGGGTCTTCTAAAAGTAGGTGCTCCTTGAGGTTTTATTTTTTGTTGTTGTTGGTTCCTTTCTTTACTACTCTTGTTGTCGGCATTGTTCGACATAGGTTTCTTTGGTTTCTTTGTTGTTTTTTCCTACACTCACCCTTTTGAAATCCAATACCAAATTTATCCATTGGTGATCTTTGGATATAAAGTAAAATATCCAATGCCACAATACTCTTCTCCATCTTTCACTGCTTTCTCAAAGACATCACTTCGACTTCTAATCTCTCACACTCATCTTCCTTCTATTTGTACTACTTCCTCATGCCTTCCTCAACTCTTTCTAATTTTTCCAATTTAATCTTTAAGTTGATAATCTCCTCCTTAAGCTTTTCCTCCTTATCATCACAAATCTACAACAATTTTTCTTGATCCTTGCATGCAGTTGTTAGTCTAGAAATATTAGCTCTAGTACCCTTATTAACATTCTTATCTTCACTAGGCACTTCAACATGATCAAACTATGAATCATTAAATTTATAACTTAATAGAAAATAATTAATATTTATACCTTTTGATTCATAATTTCCAATTTCTTCTCATCATTAGTTGAATCATTTGCACTATGAAGATGAGACTCTTGTGGTTGAAATTCTTGATTTTGGAGGCCCTTCTTCTTGTTCTTCTTTTTGTTTCTTTTTTTCTCATTCTCCATATTGTTGTTGGTACCATCTCAATGGAATATATCTTGTACCACATTTCTTTGGCTGATTTCAAACCTACTATCTTCTTCTAGTCATCATCATGAAGATTCTGGTAGATTATGCATCTAGCTTCTGCATCCTGCTGCAAAATTTCTGGTGCAAGTGGATCCTTGCTAAGGCAATAATTGAGATTTAACATTTTTGTGCCATACCTTGAAATTTGCAGTAGTGAAGACAACCACTCCTGGAGAAGTCATTTTGAAAAATATTTCAATTTTCTGCCAATAAACCCCAAATCTTCTCTCCAACGATCAATCTGCAAGCAAGAGCGCCACTCTGATACCAATTGTTGGAAACCTTGAGGGGGGGGTGTGAATCAATAGTGTGTATTCTATACATTTTTTACCAATTAAAACTCTCTACGGAATCATACACCATTAACTAGCAACATGTCATATAAACCATAACATGAACATAAACCATGTAAGAAACTAAATCGAAATAAACATGAGCGCAATAGTAAATGACATATCATCACACATGAAGACACAAGATATCTGGTGGAAACCCTTCTGGGAGAAAAACCACCCTTGATGTTGTTGCACTACTATGAATCTCTATTATGTTAGGCAATTGGTCTTTTACATAGATAGTTGACTCCCCATCAACATGGATACTTTACCTCACTACAATCAACTAACTCTCATTATCTAAGAGACTCGATTATATTGATCAACTCGGAAGACTATGTTCTCACACGGATCTATGGATAATCATCTACTGAAAGCCACCATGATCAACGGTCCTCTCCCAACTATGATTGGACTATCCAACTACCATTGGATGGAGAAATTGTTCCTTTTGTAAATAGTACATAATAATTGCTCCAATCTCATGAAGTCATCACTCCTATACTCTATGTG
Source organism: Pinus taeda (assembly GCA_000404065.3). Classification (NCBI taxonomy): domain Eukaryota; kingdom Viridiplantae; phylum Streptophyta; class Pinopsida; order Pinales; family Pinaceae; genus Pinus; species Pinus taeda. Next base: position 16,367 of record APFE030989038.1, read on the forward strand.
GACCTCGTTTCATATACTTTCAGACTGGATCCAAGACACCCTGCTCAATTTTGATTTAGCTCTGCAATACGAATCTCAACAGCAAGACTCTCTACAAATCACCACAAAAAATTACTACAAACATATTCTCTCCATACTAGCAAATAGTGGCACAAAAACATGCATCAAATATGAATAACATAATCATAAGAAACAATCACACTCAACCATAACATCAAACCCTCACTCCAAAACATGATTTTTGCATAATACAATCAGTAGCATAAAACACAATGTTTATGTGCCAAATGCACCAACAACACCTACAAAACAAATGTGAGAGTCACAAACTTATAGCTATACCAAGCTCTTCATACTAAAAAACTCTGCTATATCTCTCTCCATCTCTGATCTGCAAACTGAAGTTATGCATCAATGCACTACTTCAACAATTCAATCTGCTTATTCTGTAGTTATTGGCTCTCATACACTGAAGCAATCCTTCTCACAACTTGGTCTAAAGCATTCCTCCTCTATACAACTTTTTCTCACTCACTATCATATTTCACTAACCATAACCTAGCTCCAAATTGAAGAATATAAAACATATAGGGCAAAATTCACTTTTGGTCTAGGATCAAGAGTGCTCAAAGTTGACAAAATGCAACCATAATAATCACTACTTGTGCACGAAAGGTGTTCATAGTGCACATTTGATGACTTAATCAACCAATTCTAACCTTTACAAATTAATTTCGAAGCTTCGATGAATATACAAGTCGAAATACTTCCAGTGTGCGCGAGAAATTCAAAGAATTTTTCTTGAAGAAGTTAAACTGCATGCACAAAAGTGCCTAATCTTGGCTTCAACCACACATATAGGATTGTCTCCATGTGGTTGGAACCTTTCGACCACATGCACAAGCCTGCAAGAGTGTGGTTGGGAAAAAGCATATGGAAAAAATACAAACCCTCATCTCAAAACCTCTACCACTTGATTGGTCACTTTCTCAAGCTCTTGTGCATGCCTCCAAACCTCTATCACAACCTTTGACACCTCTGCAAGTGGATCAAACTTGTCTCCTAAGTTCCATTGTCAAGTTGACCTAAGGGCCAACAAACAAGTGTTGGCATGACTACCAACAAGTCATACCCCCTCCACAAACACCTACACAAGCTTCAACACATGTGTACACCATTGTAGAATTTCAACACCGTCATCATCATGAGGCCAAACCATCACTACAACAAGTCATCTCCATGAATATAACAATGAATACCTATATGAATGTCTATTACTCATCAAGTGCGTCGACTCAACAACATAGATCACCATAGAAACCATCTCCAACACCTGTAGTAGCAACATCAAGAAAACATCATAACATGTCATGTAATCATCTTTGCTCAGCCTCTAGTTTCTACACTAGGTCATGAACACCACTAACACATGAGGAACCATCAACCACATCAATGCCATCATCTGAACATCCTGAGTGTGGTATCGATGCATCATGACACCAACACCATGTTGACATCAAATGCCAACACAACCAACTCAATGCATATACAACCAGTTGCAACCATACCACAAGGATGGCATCAATGCATTAACTAGTTTACGTAAGATTGACATCAATGCCAACATATGCTAGCTACCATCATCAAACTAATGCCAACGTCAGATAGTTGGAACCATGCATACCATAATGCCAACAATCTCTCCCTTTGGCATTGGTGGAAATCACACACAATCTCCAAACCATCATCTCTATAACTCCCCCTTTGGCCTCAATGGAAAAGGGTCAACTCCATGTGATGAGGTAGCAAGAACATGGTTTAAGCAATGCATATCAACCAACAACCGTACTCTCCTCATTACTAATAAGAAACATAACAAACCAATCAACATTCAGATCAACATGTCACACCAAACACCTCTAACAACAACAACAATATGCACCAATAAACACATAAGCATCAATATGCAACATCATATGAGCATCAATATTCTACAATATGCACATGAGACATCAACCAATACTGTCCATAACAACAACACCAATGGGTAACATCAACTTCTCTGCCCATAACATGAGGCCAAGGAATCCAACAGTCATAACATAGCATGAGGCACACCATGAACAACTCCAAGTAGATCATGATGCCAACAATGTATGGCTGAAGTAAACAAGAGAAAATAGATGTTCCCCTTGAACGTATACCATCTCCAAAATCAACTCCAATGTGCAACGAACCGCTTTTGTTGTAAATAATGCTTCCTTGCCACAAATAGAAGCACCATATATATGGACATAAATTCCACATGATTGTGACTGAATGGCATATACATTGATAAATACAAGGTTGTAGTAGCAACATGAGACCTCATACATAACTCTCATATGACCATAACATGACTTCATGACTCATGACTAGATGGCCCAATGACACATACGATACAAGTACATGGCTTCACGAGAATTTGGCATGGATATATCAATAAATGCATGGCTATTATGATAATCTCCTATGGACCAATGACTCTAAAACATAACATAACATGGTTGATACAATATCATTAACCCATACATGTGGCTACAAAATAACTCCTTGAAACTCCTCCACAACATGCCTATCAACATAATGACTCAAACCACTAATGACTAGACCCTTTATCAACATAAAATGATGAATCAATGATATATACATGGTTGTAATAAACTGAATATAACAACCCCTACATGGTTGGTCTATGTCTCAAGTCATCTCAATGCATGCTCATGCATACCAATATCTCCTTCTATGTATAGCTTTACAAACCTTCCAACCAACTTGTTAGTGAAACCAAAATCATATATATGGCTGAGAAATTTACCACTTTCACTCAGAAAACATATGTAAAGAAACTACAAATAATTGAGTGAAAACAATGGAGAATATGTCAAATAATCTAGGAAAATATCATACCATGCATAGCTCCCCTTGAGCTCAATATATCTCTAATAGACAAGTTGATCTCGTGGATCTGAATGTGCATGAGGCTCAAATGAACTCATCATATGTTGCTGCAACAACTTGTAAGCATCAAACTATCACATTGCTACCATACACTCCACCTGAGGTTAGGCACCTCTCATGAACTCTAAGTTCCTCTATAAATATGCAAGAGATAATCATGGACTGCAGGAGGGGTTTCTCTTCATTACTTGAAGAGTTGTTTCTCCTTCTTTCTCCACATGGTCTTTGTAGGATTCTTTTCTTCATTCTCTGGTTTTCTACTAGGTCCTCTTTGATTTTGCTGCTCTTATCAATTTTGCCTCGAATAAGAGGGCAACATGCAGTCTCTTGCCCTATGGCCAAAGTTATGGCATGTGTAACACTCCACATAGCCAAGATATGAAGCAATCGGATCAAATATCATGTTGCTCATGCCATAGTTATACCATGTATGTAACGTGCCTCTCCTCCATGGGTTAGATCTGCAATCAATTACCTTATGGCCTAACAAGTTACATGAATAACATTAACCATAAAAATTACTATTAAACTTGTTGGCCAATCTCATTGGTTGTTGATACTACTGCAAGCTTCGCTAATTAGATCTATACATTTTTCTCCTATAGTTAGTTGCAACATGTCGAAACTTGTGACAATTGTAACATTCCACCTTATGCACGAAAGGAACAAAAGGAATTTGGTTCCTTTGAAATTTTACAGATCTTCCATGATCCTCTCTTGGAGCAAAGGATCTTCTAAAAGTAGGTGCTCCTTGAGGTTTTCTTTTCTGATGATGTTGGTTCCATTCTTTACTACTCTTGTTGTTGGCATTGTTCGCTACAGGCTCCTTTGGTTCTTCTTTGTTGTTTTTTCGTACATATGAACTAGACTCGCCCTTTTGAAATCCAAGACCAGATTTATTTAATGGTGCTCTATGGATCTCAAGCAAACTATCCAAGGCCACAATACTCTTCTCCATCTTTCACTATTTTGTCAAAGACATCACTTCAACTTCTAATCCTCACACTCATCTTCCTTCTCTTTGTACAACTTCCTCATGCCTTCCTCAACTCTTTCTTATTTTTCCAATTTATAAGTTGATAATATCCTCCTTGAGCTTGGCCACCTTATCATCACAAATATGCAACAAATTTTCTTGATCCTTGCATGCAACTGTTAGTCTATAAATCTTAGCTCTAAGACCCTTAATAACATTCTCATCTTCACTATGGACTTCAACATGATCAAAATCCGAATCATCAAAATTATAACCTAAAAAAAAAACATTAATATTTATACCTTTGGATTCATGATTTTCTAATTTCTTCTCATCGTCAGCTAAATCATTTGCACTAGAAGGATGAGACTCTTGTGGCTGAGCTTCTTGATTTTGAAGCCCATACTTCTTATTCTTCTTTTTGTTGCTCTTTTTCTCATTTACCATATTGTTGTTGGTACTATCTCCAAATATGTACTCTAGTCTGTCTTACATTTCTTTGGTGTATTTCAAACCTCCTAGCTTCTTCAAATCATCATCATGAAGATTTTAGTAGATTATGCATCTTACTTCTGTGTCCTATTGCAAAATTTCAGGTGCAAGTGGATCCTTACCACATCCTTCACATACCAATATCCAAATGTTAGATCCACAATACAATAATTGAGATTTAACATTTTTGTGCCATACCTTGAAATTTGCAGCAGTGAGGACAACCACTCCTTTATATGTCATTCTAGAAAATATTTTAAATTTTCTGCCAACAAGCCCCAGATTTAGTCTCCATCGATCAAGCTACAACCAAGAGACCTGCTCCGATACCAATTGTTGGAAACCTTTGAGCACTACTGAGAGATCGGGTGAATTAGTAGTGTGTCTTGTATACAATTTCTAGCAATTAAAACTTCTCTCCTGAAACATGCACCATTAACCAACAACATATCATATAAACCATAACATGAAGATACACCATGTAAGCAGCTAAATCGAAATAAACATGAGTGCAACATTAAACAACACATCATCACACATGAAGACACAAGATATCTGGTGGAAACCCTTCTCAAAGAAAAGCCACCCTTGTTGTTGTTGCTTTGCTCTGAATCTCTATTATGTCAAGCAGTTGGTCTTTTACATATATAGTTGACTCCCATAAGTATAGAAACTCAACCTCACTACAATCAACTGCTTCCCATAAGTATGGAGACTCAACCTCTCTATAGTCAACTGCCTCCCATAAGTATGGAGATTCAACCTCACTACAATCAACTGACTCCCATAATCTAGGAGACTTGATTCTACTGATTAGCTCATAAGACTATGTTCTCACATGGATCTACAGACAACCATCCGATGAAAGATACCATAATCAATGATCCTCGCCCAACTTCGGTTGGGCTATCCACTAACATTGGATGGAGAAATTGTTCCTTTCTCCAATATTACAGAATCACTGCTCCACTCTCATGAAGTCACTACTCCTCTACTCTAGGCAAACCTTATTTCATATATTTTTAGATTAGATCCAAGACACCCTGCTCAACTTCGATTCAACTCTGCAATACAAATCTCAGCAACAAGACTCTACAAATCATCATAAAAAAATCACCAAAAACATATTCTATCCACACCAACAAATAGTGGCACAAAAACATGCATCAAATCTAAGTGACACAATCACCAACAGTAATCACACTCAACCATTACATCTAACCCTCACTCCAAAATATGAATTCTGCGTAAAACAATCAGCATCACAAAACATAATGGCTATGTGCCAAATGCACCAGCAATGCCTGCAAAACAAATGTGAGAGTCACAAACTTAGAACTATAACACTCTCCAACTCTACCAATGAACTCTGCTACAAATCTCTGCATCTTTGATCTACAAACTGAAGTTATGCATCAATACGCTACTTCAACAATTCAATCTACTCATTATGCAGTTATTAGCTCTCATACATTGAAGAAATCCTTCTCATAACTTGGTATGAAGCATTACTCTTGTATACAACCTTCCCTCACACACTATCATATTTCGCCAACCATAACCCAACTCCAAATTGAAGAATATAAAGGGCAAAATTTACTTTTGGCTTGGGATCAAGAGTGCACAAAGTTTATGAAATCCAACCATAATCGTCACTACTTGTGCACTAAAGGTGGTCACACACATTTGAGGACTTAATCAACCAATTTTGACCTTTACAAATTAATTTCAAAGATTCCATGAATATACAAGTTGAAATACATATGATGTGCATGAGGAGTCCAAATATTTTTTCGTGAAGAAGCTTAACCGCACACACAAAACTGCCTGATCCTGGCTGCAACAACATGCACAAAACTGCCTGATCCTGGTTGTAGTCACACGCCCTGACTTGTCTCCATGTGGTTGGAGCCTTTTAACTGCACCCACAAGCCTGCATGAGTGAAGTTGGGGCAGAGCATGAGGAAAAACAACAAACCCTTAGCTCAAAACCTTTGTCACCTAATTGGTCACCTTCTTCAGCTCATGTACATGCCTCCAAAACTCTGTCACAACCTTTGACACCTCTGCAAATGGATCAAATTTGTCTCCTAAGTGCCACCGTCAAGTTGACCTCGGGGCCAACAAACAAGGGTTGGCATGACTGCCAACAAGTCCTCTACACTCCACAAACACCTGCACAAGGTGCAACACATGTGTACACCACTGTAGCATTTCAATGTCATCATCATCGTCATCATGAGGCCAAGCCATCACTGCAACAAGTCATCTCCATGAGCATAAGCATGACGACCTAAATGAAGATCTAGTACTCATCAAGTGTGCCAACTCAACAACATAGATCACCAGAGAAACCATATCTAACACCTGTAGCAACAACAACTATCTATAACAACATCAACAAAGTATCATAACATGTCCTGCAATAATCTCTACTCAGCTTCCAATTCTTGCACTAAGCCATGAACACCACTAGCACATGAGGAACCATCAACCACATCAATGCCATCATTTGACCATCTTGAGTGTGATATCAATGCATCATGAGACCAAAACCATGTTGACATCAAATGCCAACATAACCAACTCAATGCCTATACAACCCATTGCAACCATACTACAAGGATGGCATCAATGCATCAAATAGTCTACATAAGGTTGACATCAATGCCAACATATGCTAGTTGCCATCATGAAACCAATGCCAATATCAACTAGCTGCAACCATGCACACCATAATACCAACAATTTGGTTAACATTACCCTTCATTTGGTTTACTGACCCATCCACTTGGGTTCAAGTCTCTGACGACATGACCTGTCATAGTAACACTGAAAGGATAAATGTCTCGTTGGAATCTGGTTTCCCGACTCCAATTTTTGGTGGTCTCTGAATGTCTCGATCCTAGATTGAACTATGTGTATCTAATATATGTGACTTACAGGTTATTGCATATATCCAAGGAAGTTGTTAGTTCCCTTGTCCACAAAAAAACATTAATAAATCATTATTATTTTATTTGTTATTTTTATTTTATTTTTATTCAATTTTTAATGAATTAAAATAAATTATCAAAAATATTAAAATGTAGATCATTTACATATTTTAAAAAAAAATTCAAATAATATTTAAAAAATATGATTAGAATCTATATTTTATCTATATATATTTTTATTTTATTTTTAAAATGTGATATTATTTTTGTTAATGAAAAATGATATTATTTTTATTTATATTAACAAAATTTATTAAAAATATATATATATATGGATATAAATTTGATATTTTTTAAAATTTTAAATAAAAATCAAAGTATATATTAATATATATCTATATATATATAAATGTTTATATTTTTTTCAAATACATGTATACCATAATATAAATAAACATATCAATAAGAAATATAAATATAAATATTGATATTGGAAATGATATTATTATACTTATCCCAGGTATGGTGATGATGATGATGGTTAACATCCACTGAGACCAAATTGGTTTATCGAACCTATATTTTTCTTAGTTTTTAATTATCTAGCTCCTTGTTTTCTTGGTGAGATTGGTATTGTAGCTTTCTTTTTTTTCTCTACAATCTTCCAACTTCCTTTATCTTGCATTTCTTTCATCTCTTCTAGTTCTTGGGACATTGGTGTCTTAGCTACGCGATCTATTGTGGTCGTCCTTTTGAAGATAGTTGGAGAAAAAGTTTGGTCTAGGAGATCTACTTTGCTGTTAAATGAAGATTTATTTTGTGTGGTATTCAAATCGTCATAGCTATTGATGCTTGAGGGGTTGTCGAGTTCACTTTTTGGTTGTTCGGTGGAGCTTTCTCCCTGCTTGTCTTGAAAGTTGTTTCTTTCTTGCCCGATTTGTTGTGATTCAGAGTTTTCTCTAGAGTATTCTTCTTTGATGACAATGTAGTGTTCTTTTTGTGCTCCTTCCCACCATGTAGATCTGTGGTGGCTTTTTCTACAATAATTTTTCTGGGAGGCTTTTGGGCAATTTTTGGTTAGATGGCCGGTCTCAAAGCAGGATCGACATCTGAAGATGACACTTTCATAATCGAGTTTCTGGTTCCACACATAATCTTTACTTGTTAAGTTTATTTCAGCTGTGAATCTGGCACTGAAGTCCATTTCCACACAGATGCGTGCATAGGTGGTTCTGGCATATTCCTTTGTTTCTGGGCACCTGCACTAAAATTTCCCAATTACATTTCCAATGGATTTTAGTGATGAGAGGTTCCAGATATGCAAGGGTAGGCTTGGCAATCTCATCCAAACTGGTGCTGAGGTTATGACTGTTGTTGAGGGATTGAATGATGGGTTCCATGGCCTCATGAATAGGCCCGATTCAATTTTGACCAAAAATTTATGACGCTTATTTATAGTTTAACATTAGGAATTTAATTTTTATTATTATTGAAATTTATTTATTTGTAAGGTGATTGGTTGAGGTCTTATTATGGGTTGTTTAGTAACTTCTATTTCTATTAGTTACTAATTTTTTGTTTTTAGCTTTATTTCATTTTTATTTATTTATTTCTATTTTTTTCTTTTCATGAATTATAATTTTTTTACATACTTTTTAATTTTAAGGTGGCTTGTATATATTAAAATATTTTAATAAAATTTATTATAAACAATACATTATTAATAAAATAAAATACACATATAAATATTATGTATTTAATATAAACAATATTAATTAATCATATTTCTCAATTTTTGGTGATGACATTCAACAATCCAATATTTTATTAGTTGTTTTATTTTTGTGATGAAATCTTTGTCTTTGTTATTTTTTTGTTTCTTAAAAGTTGTCATTTTTTTTTTTTTATATTTAAAAAATTCATTTTAATATTATTATACGTTTATCCATTTAGTTTGCCTTTGACCAAAAAATTATGTTCTTATCCATAGTTTAACATTAAGAATTCATTTTTATTCTTTTATTATTATTATTTAAATTTATTTATTTGTAACTGATTGGTTGGGCCTTATTTAGGTTGTTTAGTAATTTCTTTTCTTGATAGTATATTTATTTTATTTTTTTTTTTTTATTTTTTTTTATTACTTTCTTATTTTTATTATTTTTCCTTTTTTTATTTCCATTTTGATGCTTCTATTTTTTCCTATTTCATTTAAGGTGACATTATATTTTTAAGTATTTTTGTAATTTTATTATATTTTAATAAAAATACTACACATACATATAAATACACATATATCTTATTAGTATCATATTTTTAATTCTAACAATTCAATATTTTTTATTAGTTGTTATTTTTCTATTTTTTTTTTAGTTAAATTATACTATATTTAAACTAAGCGGCATGTACTAGCTACTATGTAGCATTGTTAAATATTAATTATTAATTAATATTAATAAATAATAATGATTTTATTTGTTATTTTTATATTTAGATTTTATTTGTTTTAGATAATGGATAATGTATCTCCCTTTTATCCAAAATTTTAAAACTTTTAAATTGTTAGATGATTTTTGTGATCCATATTGTAGATACATGTTTTTGTGATTAATCACATCATTAGGATTTGGTCGACGTATTGAACAAACTAATGAAAAAATCATACAATCTTTAAGAATAATGAAAAAATCATACAACCTTTAAGAATAAATAACGGGGATGCATCATAGCTCAGGTCATTCATTGAAAAACTAGAAATTAGTTAAATAAGTGAATAGAAATTCTAAAAAGTTAGATTGGAATTATTTGATATACTAATTTTAGTTATAAATTATTTAATATTTTAGTTATTCTAAATATAGCTATAAATTAGTTGTTATGATAAATAATAGTAATAAGTTGTTAAGAAAGTTAGAATAAGTTCATAATAAAAAGAGGATGGAAGATTATATAATTATAAAATAAAAATAGTTGTTATATAATTTTAATTAATAATCAATTTATAAGATTAAGAGTGGTTAAGAGTAGGATTCAAAATATTCTAAAAGGGGATAGGAATTATTTATTATTATAAATTTAGTTATATTATATTGTTAAGAATACTCCAAAAATTAATAAGATGGTTAAGAATAACCTATAAATATCACTAACAATAGTTGTTAGGAGATTATAAAAATATTAAATACTAATGAGGTTTAAATCTAAAATATTATATACAATAAAAAATTAAAAAATTATATGTTAATGAAGCAATGAGGAGCTAAGAGTTAGATTCAAAATATTATATGCTAATGAAGCAATTAAGAGTTCAATAGTATATATTAATTATGTTCAAATAAGGTTAGAAAATGAATAAAGATAAGGCATAATATATGCTATCAATATATAAAGAAAAGGAGAAGAGGAAATTTACTTTAAAATAAAGTACTTAGGAGCTTGAGAATTATTATAATTACATTAAATAATAATAAGATAAAATATATATAGAAAAGGGGGGAGGAGGAGGGACAAAAAAATGCGAGGACATAGACAATAGGATCATAAGGAGAGGGCTAGAATCCAACTCTTACTCAATTTCCAACCATCGTCTCTGTTGAGATTACTAGCACGCGGGAACGATTGTGCCTTGTGTTTGCAGTGTGCTCATGGGCCCTCTGGTTAATTGATTGACCCGTTTCTCCAATATAAGAAATACCACATGAGCATGGAACCAGGTAAAATCCTTTTATGTCCTTCAGGTCGATAAGGTCCTTATCCGAACCAAGAGAATTTCTAATGGTCCTTAGAGGTTTGAACAAAGAGGAAAAATTATTCCTTCTAAGGATATCGGCAATCCTATATGTGTTCCCTTGAATAAACGAGAGATGAACCTTCGAGATAGGATCAACATGAACAATTTTAACTCTATGTCCTTTACAGGCAGAGCCTCAAGGCCTTTCAAAGAGTTTGTAAAGGACATAGAGTTAAAACTTCTTGTGTTGATCCCATCTCAAAGTTTCATCTCTCGTTTATTCAAGGGACCACATATAGGATTTCCCATATCCTTAGAGGGAATAATGTTTCCTCTTCTTTCAAACCTCTGAGTACCATTAGAAATTCTCTTGGTTCGGTTAAGGACCTTATTGACCCGAAGGACATGAAAGGAGTTTATCTGGTTCCATGTTCCTGCCATATTCCTTATATTGGAGAAACATGTCAATCAATTAACCAAAGGATCCATGAGCATGTTGCAGACATAAGGCACAATTGTTCCCACTCTTCGGCTCTGGTTGAGCATGCAGATAAATCCAAACACCATGTTTGTATTAAAGATTCCATAGTCATTGCTAGGGTTGGTCATTTCCACCATAGGAAGCTTAGGGAGACAATCAAAATTGAATGGCATGCTAATAATCTCAACAGAGACGATGGTTGGAAATTGAGTAAGATTTGGATTCCAACCCTCTCCTTATGATCCTCATGTTTATGTCCTCGTATTTTTTTGTCCCTCTCCCCTTGTCCCCCGCTTTTCTTTATATATTTTATCTTATTATTATTTAACATAATTATAATAATTCTCAAGCTCCTAAATACTTTATTTTAAAGTAAATTCCCTTCTCTCCTTTTCTTTATATATTGATAACATATATTATCCCTTATCTTTATTCATTTTCTGACCTTATTTTAACATAATTAATATATACTATTAAACTCTTAATTGTTTCATTAGCATATAATAACTTGAATCTAATTCTTAACTCCTCATTGCTTCATTAACATATAATATTTCAAATCTTAACTCCTCTTTACCTTATTCTTTATAGCATATAATATTTTAGATCTAAACCTCATTAGTATTTAATATTTTTATAATCTCCTAACAACTCTTGTTAATGATATTTATAGGTTATTCTTAGCCATCTTATTAATTTTTTGAGTATTCTTAACAATACTAATTTATAACTAAATTTATAATAATAAATAATTCCCATCCCCTTTTAGAATATTTTGAATCCTACTCTTAACCACTCTTAATCTTATAAATTGATTATTAATTAAAATTATATAACAACTATTTTTATTTTATAATTATATAATCTTCCATCCTCTTTTTATTATGAACTTATTCTCACTTTCTTAACAACTTATTACTATTATTTATCATAACAACTAATTTATAACTATATTTAGAATAACTAAAATATTAAATAATTTATAACTAAAATTAGAATATCAAATAATTCCAATCTAGCTTTTTAGAATTTCTATTTACCTATTTAACTAATCAGAATTTCTATTTACCTATTTAACTAATCTCCAATGATAGGCTGGTTTTTCAATGACTAACCCTAAGCTATGCATCCATGTTATTTATTCTTAAAGATTGTATGATATTTTCACCTTGTCCTAAGGATGGACCAAATTAGTTGGTTCAAAACGTGACCAAATCTTAATGATGTGATTAAACTTTTAAATTTTTAATAATTTTTTTTAAACATTTCCAATATTATTACAACAATAATATTTATTTGAAATTTAACATATTAATTGTATCTTCAAAAGGATGGATGAACAGAACGAGAGGGTTTGTTCTACCCAACAAATTCTAGGCTGGTAATTTCCAAATATTATGATACTTGATGATTAAAGGATGTTTTTTTTGTTGGAAAAGTGGAAACAGAAAAGCATTTCATTTTAGAATCTCAGGCCTTTAAAGACAACACAGAAACGTTATGCAGCTAGCTCTTGAGATAATCTATTTAGCAAGGGGTTTGTCTAGAAGTTGAGAACATTTATTGTGAGGCTTCACAGAAAAATGACCAAATACATCAAGTAGATGAAGAAACAATCTGTCCCATAAGCTATCTTTAGTCTAGTAGATGTTAAAATAATTTTCTTTATTTCTTTCTAAAACTTCCAAATTAATTGTCAGTGAACCAATTTAATAAAAGTGAAATTAAAAATTTTAAAAAAATTATAAATAATGATGTAATTTTTTTATTTAATAAAAATAATCTTATTTATTAAAGATAATATGAAATAATACTAATTTTCTTAATTATTCAAAAGTAATTTTATATAGGCGCCCGATCGGGCTGGATGAGCTGGCAAGGAATGAAATGATGAACCGACGGCGCAGGGATCAGGCGGCATCAGGTGACGATCACGGCATTATGGCCATAGGCAAGTGGAGCGGCCGGCAGAGTAGTGGAGAGGGTCCGGCGACTGATGGAAGGGACGGCAGGTTGGTGAAGGCTTCAGATCATAATGACGCGGGCCTCGGGCTATTCAAATGGCATCAAACAGTGTTGAATACCGCCATTCTGAAGAGAACAACGCCGAGCGCAGCACAATTCTCCTCAAACCAGGCGCTCAGGACGCTTCTGTAGATTGAACAGACCCCGGAGGGAAGAGGGAGGAAGTTATCGCAACGGGCGAAGGGAGATGGAGGCGGAAGGAAGTGGGAGCGCGAGGCGATGGACGCGCAGCAGTGGCCAAGAAGACCAGAGCAAACCCGAAGAAGACCGGAAAGGAAAACGAAAGGTGGAAGACGTAGTACAGGCGAGAATGCAGGTGTTTGAGATATCGGAAGGCGAGAGCGAGGAAATGGAGAAAGACCAGGAGAATGACGAGTGGAGAGGACGATGGAAATATCACCCTGCAGACGAATTCCAAGAAACAGGAGATGTCCCAGGCCAGTCGGCAGACAGAGGCAGGGGAGGCTCCCGCGGAAGGAAGGGTCGCAGAGGTAGAGGCGGCCGCCGGAGGAAAGATTTGGCGGAGGGGAGAAGCCGTCGAGGTCGGCAATGCAGCCCCAATCTGGAGGAGGCGGCTGAGCCTGCGGGGGGTGAAGGGACGAGGTAGACCAGGCAAACAATTGGGAACATAGTCAGAATAGCTGAGAAGGAGTATAGGGAGAATTCCAATCCCAAGATCAGGAGAATTATGGAACACTGGGAAGAAGAAGCCATCCAGGCACAATCTGAAGAAGAGATGGAGGATTGGATTGCTCTCATGCCTGACCTTGGTCATACCAGGGGCAGAATGACCCTTTACAAGCAGTCTCTTCACTTGTACTGGGTCATGAAAAGGCTCATGGCTAAAGCCTTGGAACAGGTCGCCACGGAGATGGCTGAGATGGTCCAGAGTATTCCGAATGTGAAAAAAGAATTGAAGGATATAGTCATAACCCTGCTCCTGCAAGAGAAAAGACTCGAGGACCTGCAACAACAGCTGGTGGCAAGTGGAGCGTTGGTGAAGAAGGAGAAAGTTCAACAAGCTGAACCAGAGAAATAATGATCTAAGGCATGTTCAGTTTTGATATAGGATCTGCTTTCTTTACTTTACTTTAGACATGCAGAAATATGATGTTTTTATAACTCAGAAACAGTATATAGGTAGACATAGGGATAAAGACAAAGAACAGTTTCAAACATTCTATTTTTGGGCTGCTATGAAGAATTATCGGTGGTCAATAAACCCGGTTTCCCTCTGGGGCAGGGTGAGACCACCATGACTTTGTAATATTTTTGTGTAAATAGAAATCAGAACTACCCAACTTACAAAAAAAATTAATTTTATAAATTTAATTGTAAAAAATATAAAACATTATTCCATATATATATATGATGTGACGGGAATTGATTTTTCATGCTTTTCACCTACCACGCGTAGGTAAGGTGTTTTCGTATAATCTTTGATAATAACATATTGTCTTTCTCTTAATGAAGTGGTTGATTGTCTTTCTTCAAAAGTAAAAAAAAAAAAAAAAACCTTAGAATTAAAAAAAATCATAAAAATTCACTTTCAACCTGCTGGTTTGTCATTGTATAGTTTCAACCGGTCACTGGTTCCAGTCCTGCAATCTATCATACCAGTACTCCCTCCCATCGCTTAGGCTGTCTAATTCCATATGTTGGCCCCTCAGTTTGTGTAACAGAAAGGATGCCCCTCAATTACAGGACCGCAATATATTCTGCGGGACCCTCTCAGGGGATGACATGCGAAAAGCATGCTTCTAAATGACTGTTAGCGTAATATATTCCGTGCCGATTTCGGGATCGGTTTAAGATGAGAAGAGGAATTATGGAGGATGCGTGGCAATTTCGGGATCGGTCTAAGTCGAGAACAGAAATTATGGCGATGATGGATCATAATGAGCCGAAAAGGGGGTTTGGGCTTTTCTGTCAGCAATTCAGAGCTCTGATGAAAAAGAACTTCCTTCTCTCATGGCGGAACAGGTCTTCCATGATCATGCAACTGTCTGCTTCTTTCTTTTTCGTCTTCCTGGTATTCTGCGCGCAGAAGGCTTTTGCATCTCACTTTAAATCTACAACCTATTATGATAATATTCATGATCCTGATTATAAGCTGGTTGGGGGCATTCCGCCCTGCGAGGATGGATTTTTCATCAAATCTCATTGTTATGATTTTGTTTGGAGCGGGAGCTCCTCCTCCCCTGTCATCAGTAGTATCGTCAAAAATATCATGGCAAACAATCCTGGAAGAGCCATTCCCACCTCCAAGGTATTATTAAATTCAAGAAAAATGATCTCACTGCAACAGAATGTAGTTCATTTATTTATATATTTTTGCTAGGCTGAGGACTTCATGAGATTCGATCTTTGAACCTCTGCAGTTCATTTATTTAAATTTATTTTGCCAGGCTTAGGACTTCATGAGATTCGACCTTTGAACCTCTGCTTGAAAATATTCAACCTGTGTTTTTACTTCGGTGCAGGTTAAAGGATTTGCAACTCCAGCGGACGTGGACGAATGGCTGGCGGCCAATCCAATGCGATGCACGGGAGCTATTCATTTTCATTTGGGGAATTCTAATTCTACGGTGCAGAGTTTAGGGTATGGGATCCAAACCAATTCTACCAGTAGGCAGATTCGAGGGCAGTACGAAGATCACACTTTGAAATTCCAGATCCCTCTTCAAGTCGCTGCAGAAAGGGAAATCGCTCGGTATTTATTGGGAGGTATGCCTTCAATTCTTCCTGCTCCATGGATTTTTGTCTCAGAGAATTCGTTTTGTTAAAGTCGTTTGATCATGTACTAGAGTAAAGGGGTTTTAACTGATCGTTTATTAAGTCTAAACTCAAGTGTAATAGATTGCAATTTCAAATATTAAGTTTCACATGGGATGGAACTTCGCAAGATCATATCATATCAATAATGGCAGGTTTCAAATGAGGAAATGTTAGCCTGTAGAGGCAAAAATATCTAATTGAAAGTAATTTTTTTGTTGGTTGTTGTTGTTATTCAATCATAACATGCTCAGGAGAAGGATTTGTTACATAGGGATTTAGTGGCAATATAGTGAGGATTTGTTACATGGGTTAGGGTTAGGGTTTTGAATGTGAAGTTGAAAAATGAATAAATTGTTTTTTTGCATAGTTTTAAAAGGTTGCTCCATTTTGTTTATAACCTCTTTTCATGATGATGATGATGATGATGGTGGTTACCGTCCACTCAGACCAAATTGGTCTATCGGACCTATAATATTTTTAATTTTTAATTGTCTGGCTCCTTGTCTTTCTTGGCGAGATTGGTGTTGTAGCTCTCTTTTTTTTTTTTCTACGGTCTTCCAACTTCCTTCATCTTGCATCTCGTTCATCTCTTCTAGTTCTTGAAACAATGGTGTCTTAGCTTCGCGATCAATTGTGTTCGTCCTTTTGAAGATAGTCGGAGAAGAGGTTTGGTCTAGGAGATCTGCTTTGTTGTCAAATGAAGATTTATTTTGCACGATAATCGAATCCTCATAACTGCTTGAGGGGTTCTCGAGTGCACTTTTTTGTTGTTGGGCAGGGCTTTCTCCATGCTTGTCTTGAGAGTTGTTT
>APFE030989038.1:44924-71643 GCA_000404065.3 Pinus taeda
GGAGGCCCATGGCTCTCAACGCACACCATACATGTGCCAATGTAGCCCTATGGAGGGTTAGGACCTCGTATGGGGAGACCAAACTCAATATGGAGACCATCTGCACTCCTGCATAAGATCTAATGCGTTCCCTAACCTTCTAGTACAACAAGTCATTTAAGGAAATTGAGATAAAGATCCTACAAACCATGGATGCCAGGTGAGCACTTCATAATGGCATGCCCTTCCATAATGGGCTTTGGCATGCGCTGATGTCTCCAAGCTCCAAATGGGGTTAACCAAGTATCCTATTAGGTGGTTTCTACTTTTAAAGGGGATAGTATGTCCAAGGTACATCATTCAAAGGGTGGTGGCATAAGATAAAGAGATGACTGGAGTAGGGAATAAAAGGGGCAACCCCGAGCCACATGTTAGGGTACGATGGTAGCTACTAAAAGGGAAGCCCACACTTGGGTATATAATGTATAGGAGGGAGAAATTGTGATGCATGAGGTGCCCCAACCTTGATTTTTCCACTCTTCTTTAGATGCCTTTTGCCTTTGATGATTTTTATTTAATTAACTGCTCGAGACTCAAGGGATAAGAGTGTGATGTGTAAAGTATATAACAGTGGATACCCCCTTTAAGGTAGGGAAACTCATTGAATACCATAGGTTGGGACAATCATGAGTTTTTGAATGATAAAGGAGGCTCATCCAGGGCCTATAGGAACCAGAGTGATGACCATGATGATGGGGTAGAGCTCATGTATTGGCTTTTTTCCCACGTGTTAAATGTGTTTGTCCCAGCTATCTTTTGCATTTTGTGGTACATCTTCCTATTGAATGTGGCAAATTATGTTTTGTTTTGTTTTTTTTTGTTTTCTGTTTTATTCAACTGCATCAACCTCCGGGGCATTATTCCAAGCTTGACCCAAGGTGTTGGCAAGGGGAAGGGGAAGGATAACCCTATGTGGACCCAGTGGAGGAATGTGGACCCATGTGGGAGGAATGATGAATGGGGTTATAATGAGCGAAAGGAGAGTGATATATGTAGATGAGGGAGTGGGACCATGCAACCAAAATCAGGGTTTCCCATGAAGTACCATCCCTAAAGCCCAAATGTTAGTAGCATAGATCCCATGGGATTAGGGTCCAAGGTTAACATCCAAAAGAGGTATAGGAAACAAGAGCACAAACCTATCCCACTCTTTTCGTTGAATCCACTCATTAATCCATGCCCAAAAGTTTCCATGATAAGTAAACTACAATACTCAATTACCAAATGATAAGGCATGCCTTTAGGTTTGGGACGCCCACTTTCAAACATACGATCATGATAGAAGGGTGAGTGACCACATGGCTGTCTCAGGTGGTGGAGAAGTGGCACAATGAGGTAGTTGGTTGGTGCAAGGGGCTATTGGCTGAGGACCATCTTCTAAAAAAAAAATCTAGGGATATCACCCACAAAATGGTGGGTAACATGGCTAATGACTATGATCTCAAATTCACCAAAAAATTTTGGAGGTGAAAGAACTAGGCAATTCAGGCCCTTGTGAAGGACACAACACAAGTTCCGTTGAAGGAAGGAAGCATTTACTCTATGAAGGAAACTTTGGGAAGTCTTTAGTTTTGAAGAAACCTTTTGAGACAAGAAAGGCCTTGGAACTTGATGATTTGAGGTCAACTTAGACATTGGAAGTTCAAAATGATAATGCATTTCTTATTGTGGTGTCAAAGGACAAAGAGTTGATTGTGAAGAGCATTAGGATGGAGGTCCCCTAAAATTTTTTTCCTCTTACAACTTTTGGTATGTCATTATATATCTCTCTACTCCTATTTCTAGGAAGGATCTTCAACACTTACATGATGTTAATTTTCTTGATTGGGTGTGTACAAATGGTTGTCTCCATTGGTGAAAATTAATGTGAATATAGCAAGGGGAGGGTTTTGTAGCTCTAGCCACATTTTGGATAACTCTAAAGGGGTGGTAGAGGTACAAAGGACTATAAAGAACCTTGTCTCCAATAAATAAAATGGGGGTGGGGGAGATTTTGAACCCACTCCCATCCTTATTTGGAGAGAGCTCAAAATCATCTTAACAACCCCAATATTTCTTGAGATCTAGAAATTCTATTTTGAATTCACCATAGGCAGGAACTAAAGCAAGCTTAAATCAGGATGGAACCAATGAGCACATAATATTAAGTAGGCATAAGAAATCTCACATTTACAAAACCTAAAATATAGTGGTATGGATTGGATCATTATATTGATTGTCATCCATCTTGATGCATTCAGAGTGGACAAAGTGGAGGAATCAGTGCAAGGGACCATTTTTACTGGTGGGACCCAATTTGGCGAAACGAGGTCTAAAACCTTCTAGGAGCATTTTGAGGCATCAAACAACGTTTTTTGGGGGTAAAACTTTTCCACTATTGCGCTGCACCTGTTCATATTATTCTACACAAATATATTTCCAAGGATGCAATAAACACATCAATCAGAGTCCATATGCAAAAGTTATGCCACTTAGAAGTTGACCTTCCTGTTTTCATACCTATAGTTCAGGAGAATGTCGCGTCAGCGCCCATTATTCATGGAAAAGGTGCTAGCCACGTGTTTTTGATATAAAAGATTCTAGAAAAGTCTATATCGTAACTCTAGTTAAGAGTTGATGTAGTCAAACTTAACCACTAGTAGGCTATCGAGTTGTGTTATAACCGAGCCACTATGAGGAATAAACATTCCATTCTTTAGAGAGAATTTTGTTCCATAACCAAGCAAAGAGAGCTAAGAGAGATATGATGTAGAGCACACAAAGAGGATTTGTGCATTGTAGCAACCCATGAGCCTCAAACATTACTTCTTTGTACCTGTAGCTTTATTTTCTAGACAAAGAAAGAGAGCGAAGCGACCTCACCTTCTAGCTGGGTTTTCTCTCGAAAGGGTTTCCTAGAGCATATCTTGTGTTTTATGTGTGTTTGTGAGCTTATTTTGTTGTTCTCTACTTTATGCATAATTTCCATTCACATGGATGCACTAATTACAATTAAATTTACAGATCTAGAAGTTTAATAAAACTGTAATAGTGTAAAAATTCAGAATTTTAATATATTGTTATCAGATCTCTTGTGACGAACTGTCCAGTGGAATATCCATGGAAATTTACGGATCATTTGGTATTAGAGCCAAGTTTCTTTGGGTATTTTGTGGAGATTGCAGGGATCTAGATCGGTGGGGCCAAAAATCATAAAACCCTAATCATGGCCGATGAATTTGTAAACGAACCTTGTGATCTTGCAGAGGTGAGGTTTACGCAATTGGAACAACAAGTCACAGATATCAACCACAATGTAAGCCTTCGCGTGTCGGCCTTGAATAACAAGCTAGGGATATTTGGAGAAGACGGGGGTTCGAATGTAGAGGAAAAATCTTAATGGGGATCAGAAGATCGGGGATAAATGAAGAACCAGTCAATGAAAGAATCTAGAAAAAATCAACCCAGTTTGAGTGTCATGAATCAATCCTTGTTTAAAATAGAAGCAAAAGTTGATATCAAGCCATATCATGGTGAGATCGACGCTCTTAAGCTAAACCATTGGTTGTAACAACTGGAAGTTTATTTCAGTGTCCATTAGATCGAGGAAGGACAAAAGATCTCATTTGCGTGACTACAATTGGAGGGCCATGCACTGACTTGGTGGGAGAGCGACACGGAAACCCTGAGGTTGAAGGGAGAACCTCCAGTGACTAAGTGGGTAGATTTCAAAACCCTCATTAAGTCACAATTTTATCCCATTAGGTACGTGGAGGACTAGTGGATCCGGTGACATCAGGCAAAAGCAGGGCCAAAGCGTGCATAAGTACACCACGGAATTGAGGAAGATGGTTATAGTGTTGGGTATCTCTCCAAAGAACCCAGATGTACTCCTCAAGTATTTGGTGGGTCTGCACTGCCATCTACGTGAGCAAGTGATGTTGCTCAAGCCCAAATCAATGGACGAGGCTTGTGTACAGGCACAATACTTAGAGAACATAGGCCTGTAAAGAGTGCAATCAAGTGGATTGAAGAAAAAGGAGAAACATGAAGCTTCTAAGGAGGGGGAAAAGATAAAAAGACGACAACCACAACACACTAGTGCAAAGATCCTAGCAACCACTGCAACAATGATGGCCATACATAGGAGAAGTGCTGGAAGTTTCATCTAGAGCTAAACCCAAAGAACAAGAAGAAAGATAACAAAAAGAAGAATCTCATGGTCGTGGATTCGAGCAACCAAGTTGAAAGCAACTTAGACGTGGATGAGAAGATCATCTTTACGTCAGTACAAAAGGAGGTGAATCTGAGTAGCCTTCAACAACAAGAAGAGAAGGAAATGGCCAAACTCTTCCATATAAAGATACAAGTCAAGAAGACGAAGATTGATGCTTTGTTTGTCTCGAGATTGTAGCATAGCTGGTCAAGAAGTTGGGGCTAGAAGTTCGTGATCATCCAAACCCATATCCACTGGGATGGATAAATAAGGATGTAGAGCCGAAGGTAACAAAACAATGTAAAATTAGATTTGTTACCAATGTTGATTTTATTGATGAAGTAGATCTAGATGTGGTTCTCCTTGATGTATGTGGAGTCGTGTTTGGAAGTCCATACATGTACATGCAAGATGCAATATTCATGAGGAGATCCAATCAATATCGGCTCATCAAAGATGGAAAATCATTCATCATCAACGTGCACAAAGACAAGTAAAAAATTTCATTGGTAAGTGCCAAACAAGCCAAGAAATTGATCAATTCCAGCAAGAAGTATGTTTGATTGTTTTTAAGAGAAAGTTAGTCTAAAGAGGAGTTAATAAGAGGCAAGGCATCCCTAGAGGGGTGTACTAAGAAACAAAAACAACAATTGGAGGAGTTGTTACATGCATACAGTGACGTGTTCCTAAAGCCCAAAGGGTTATCACCTAAGAGAGAAGTGGAAGATGAGATCCGGCTATTGCCGGATTCCCCATTGCCAAATATTGGGTTGTACAGTCAGTTTGTTATAGAAGCAAGTGAGGTGAAGAAACAATTGCAGCAATTGTTGGAACAGGGTGTCATTCCATTGAGTACATCTTCATGTTGGTCACCCATCATCATTGTGCCAAAGAAGGATGAGACTTAGCAGATGTGTATAGATTACAGGGCGTTAAATAAAATCATGATTAAGAATAGATACTCCTTGCCCAGGATAGATGATCTGCTAGATCAGTTGCAACAAGCAGATTACTTCACCAAGCTGGACATGAAGTCTGGATATCACTAGGTTTGAGTCAAAGAAGAAGATACATGTAAGACTGCCTTCAAAACCAGGCAAGGTTTGTATGAGTGGTTAGTTATTCCATTCGGCCTATGTAATGCACCAGCTACATTTATGAGATTAATGAATGATGTACTGTGCCCTTTTATAGATTCATTTGTTAGTCTATTTGGATGATATACTGGTATATAGTTTTACCTGGGAGGAGCATATTTCACATTTGACGCATGTGCTAGAAACATTGAAGAAGCACCAGCTGCTAGCAAATCTCAAGAAGTGTGAGTTTGCGCAACAATCCTTAGTGTATTTGGGGTATGTGAGCGGTGGAGGAGAGTTGAAGATAGATCCTTCCAAGATGGAGGCCATCATGAAATGGTCGGTGCCTACTAATGTTTTTGAGGTCAGGAATTTCATTGGGGCAACACAATACATGAGGAAATTCATAGCCTCATTTTCAGCGGTAGCAACACTGCTCCATGCTATATAAACAAGTGGCAAGAGTTTCCGGTGGGGGAAGGTCAACATAAGGCTTTCAAGGAGCTAAAGAAGAAGATCAATCAAGCACCAATTCTAACATTACCAAACTTGCAATGACCCTTCGAAGTGGAGACAAATGCGAGTGGGTATGTAATGCAAGTTGTCTTGATGTAGGGAGGAAGGCCTGTATGCTACCATTTTGAAGTATTTCATGGGGTAGTTCTTAACCACCCTACCTATGATAAGGAGCTTTATGCTATGGTGCACATTGCGAAGAAGTGGAAGCACTATTTGATGGGAAAGGAGACAATAATTCACATAGATCACCAATCGTTACAGTACTTGCAGAGTAAGCTACAACAGACTAGGCATTACAAGTGAGTGGGTTTTTTACAACAGTTTCATTTGGTGATCAAGGATAAGAAGGGAAACACAAACAAGTTGGCCAACATGCTTCCAAGGCCACACACACCAAATATCACAGCTTTGGGGCCTCTTATGCACATGGAGCCATTCATCCATGATGAATATAGAAAGACATATTCAGAGGATGAGGACTTCAAGGAGGTGTATCAATAGTTGCAGAGTCAGAATCATGTACACGATGGAGATAACACTGTTGACTACCATCTCCTAGATGGGTTAGTATATAGGTTGGATAAGCTATGTGTTCCTAAAGGTGAGCGATTGCAGTTGATTAGAGAGGCTCACACCTCTAAGGTTGCAGGGCAATTTGGTGTAGGGAAGACTGTGGCTAACTTGTCGAGGTATGTGTATTGGCCCAAGATATAAGAGCAAGTAGCTAGGTTCATAAGATGATGCATGCTTTGTTGTACCAGCAAGCCTAGCAATAGGAAACATGGTCTATATTATCCCTTACCTGTACCTACTCATCCTTGCGAAAGAATTTCCATGGAATTTGTGGGAGGTTTTTAGACGACCAGGAAGGGACATGACTACCTGTTCGTGGTAGTTGACAGGTTCAGCAAGATGTGTGTTCTGATGCCTTGTAAAAAGACCATCAACAGACAAGAAGCAACAAACTTGTTCTTTGGACAAGTCTGGGTGCACTTTGGGATACCAAGGAGCATCATTTCAGACAGGGATACATGATTTCTCGGTGCATTCTGGACTACATTGTGGGAGAAGATGGACACAAAGTTGAAGAGATCTACACCATTCCATCCACAAACAGATGGATAGACAAAAGTAGTCAACATGACTTTGGTGCAGCTTCTAAGGGGATACAACAAAAAACATCCAAAGACCTGGGATGAAAATATGGTATATATACAACATTCTTACAACAAAGCAATCCACACTTCTATAGAAAAGTCCCCTTTTGAGACTTGTTTTGGATATTTTGCACCTTCGCCTTTGGATATTGCATATGGGAAATAAGGAGGAGTGAGGGAAGATCTTACAAGAGATGCTTTGAGGGCTGAAAATTTTATAGAGAAGATAGATCCATCTACAGGTACAAGACACATTGCAGAAGTTGCAGGAGAAGTATAAGGCCAGGCATGATCAACACAAAACAGAGAAATTGTTCAAGGTGGGAGATAGAGTATGGCTACAATTGAACAATGAGAGGCTGCAGGGGTTGGTAAGAAAATCAAGGTTCTGAGGTATGGTCCCTTTGAGATACTGGAAAAGGTGGGTGATAATGCCTATCGACTCAGTTTACCACCCTATATGCGCATTTACTCAGTTGTGAATGTAGAGAATTTGAAACTCTGAGTCTTCCATGCTAAATCAAGAAGAGGAACATGTTCTACCTTCTGTGGAGGATTTGACACTAAATGCTCAGGCAAAGTTGATAGAAGACACAATTTTGCAGAAAAGGGCTAGCTACAAGACAAGGGCAACATGACCTTTAGCAAATTGGGTTGAAGGGACAATTTCCAGGCAAATCTAAATGGTACACCAGAGAGAAGGTGGAGGAAAAACTTCCTCACCTCATTCACTAAAAGCTTTTGGGGACCAAAAGGCTCCCAAAATGGAGAGTTGTGATCCAGATTGGATCATTATATTGTTTATCACTCATCTTGATGCATTCAAAGTGGAAAAAGCAGAGGAATCAACTCATGGGACAATTTTTACTGGCGGAACCCAGTTTGGCAAAACGAGGTTTGAAACCTTCTGGGAGCAGTTTGAGGGGGTAAAACATTGTTGCTTAAGTATTGCACCTTTTCATGCTATTATACACACCTATAGTTCGGGAGGATGTCGCGTCAGCCTCGATTATTCATGTAAAAGTGGCTAGCCATGTGTTTTTGATGTAAAAAACTCTAGAAGAGTCTATATTGTAACTCTAGTTAAGAGTTGATGTAGTCAAACTTAACCACTAGTAGGCTATCAGGTTGTGTTATAACTGACCCACTGGGAGGAAGAGATATTCCATTATTTCAAGAGCATTTTGTTCCATAGCTGAGCACAGATAGCTAGGAGAGATAGGAGGTGGAGCACATAGAGAGGATTTGTGAACTGTAGCAACCCATGAGCCACAAACACTACTTCTTTGTACCTACAACCTTATTTTCCAGACATAGAAAGAGAGTAAAGCGGCCTCACCTTCTATCTGGGTTTTCTCTCGAAAGGGTTTCCCATATCATATCTTGTGTCTTATGTGTGTGTGAGCTTATTTTGTCATTCTCTACTTTTCTGCATAATTTCCATTCACATGCATGCACTAATTACAATTAAATTTACAGATCTAGAAGTTTAATAAAACGGTAAGTGTAAAAATTCATAATTTTAATATATTATTATTAGATCTATTGTGATGAACTGTCCAATGGAATATCCATGACAATTTACAGATCATAAAGAGAGGGATGACATTCACTAGGGGAAACATAAGACTTTAAAAGTGTCTCTTAGAGCATGCCAATCCTTTGGGAAGGGTTGTCCATTTAATGTTGTGGGTTTAGGCAACCCCTCTAAAAAACTCCCCCTAAAGAAATGGCAAGGTGGACTTGATTATACTACTTAAGAAAAAAGAAGGATCAAGGAATAAGACCAACTAGTCTATGAACCCTAGGCTATGTAGAGTCAAAAAGGAAAAAAGGGGGCAGGGAATCCTCAAACTCCTCTTTTATTATTTAGTTTACTTTCTAGAACAAGAGAGTTGATTTACAGAAATATTTTATGTGTGGGAATGTTAATAAATTGTAATAAAACAATTATCCAAAATTCATTTGTGCTAATAAACAAATTAAGAAATGATGTGGTAGAGTGCATATAGAAATGCTAGAGAATATTTGATGTTTTTTGTTGCTGTAAAAAGTA
This sequence comes from Pinus taeda, assembly GCA_000404065.3. NCBI lineage: Eukaryota > Viridiplantae > Streptophyta > Pinopsida > Pinales > Pinaceae > Pinus > Pinus taeda. The sequence continues at coordinate 53,970 of APFE030989038.1, forward strand.
TTGTGACATAATGGCAATATAACCAATATGGTTGTGATTATTGTCTGACTAGGACTAGTTTAAGAGTTTGTTGATGTAGTTGCTAGTTGTGAATAACCTCATAAAGAATATAAAGAGAGGAATATGCTTTTCAAAAACTCCTAATGAAGGGATCATGTGACTTCCCATGTGGCATCTACTGATAAGGTAACATCGAGGTTGTTGATGGAAACCATGCAGGTATAAAAGGTCATGCCAAAATAATAGGTAATATGAAAGGAAATGGGTAAGAAGTTTCTTAAAATATATCTTGGATATTTAGTGATAAGTACATGATTAAAGGTACATACAACATTGATACCTAGATAGGGTATGGTCAAGGCAAGAAGATGCCAACAAATAAAGATTGGTAAAATATTCGTAATACATTCGTGAGTTGATATGCCATGATTGATAACAAGTAGATGAGTAGTTACCCTCATGATATGAATTATGTTAGATGCATTAGGGGAATGCATGGTCATGTGGTATGCATTGGGGGATTGCATGGTCATGTGGTATGCATTGAGCGAATGTAGGGATTATGTGAAAATGGATGCCAATAAAGCTAATCCATGTGTAAAACCATATTGATGATGGATATGGAAAGGTTATAACAACACAAAAGCGTCTGATGGTTTCCTTGCTTGAAATGGGTATTGGATTACAACCTGCTTGCCAACACTAAAGATCATTTTTAATAAGGACAAGATTCCTAGGGAGTTGTGTGGTAGAGTAAGGGCACATGCTTGGCGTTGTGTTGAGCTAAGGAGCAAGGTATCCAGAGGGTTGATCAATTGTTATGGAGATGGTGAGATGGCGTGTTGAGTTGTTGGTTTGATTCCAAATTCACCATGGTGGAATACATGGCACAAAGATGTGGTATTTTGAAAATCAATAGACAAATGCATTGTTTGCATGTGGTCATGACCATTTGCACAATAATTTCTAGCTGGAATATTTGATTGCATTGTGTAATAATAAATGTGCCGGTAAATCACATGTAATGAGTGATGTTCCATTCTATTTGCTATGATTTATAGTGGAAAGTGATAAACTGGTGGTGTAAGGAAATTTGAGGTTTTGTGTAAACTGTTGAAAATGTTGAAATGCAAAGATTAGATGTAAGAAGTACTAACAACTAACAATTGATTGAGAGACTGAATACATTTGGTTGGCTGATTGGATGTTTAGGTTGTAGGTAGAAATTTAGAATGGTCTTAGATATGGCAATGAGAATAAGCCCATAATGAATATTGGGTGATACATGTTGTTACGAACCAAAAGTTGTGAGGAGAAACATCATACTTATGGCATATGATTTCCTCCATGAAGTAGATTTGAAATTAATAAGTGAATATTGACATTTGTGTGGAACGTATATAAAATGATTTTGACTAAAATCACTATGATGATATCTCATGTTAACTATATGTACATGATAAAGGTGAGATGATGGACTTGTTCAGGAAGGCCTAGATAATGGCCTCTAAGCTGGAAACCATAGAGAAGAGGTTGTTGTTAGGACATGTGAACCCTATGGTATATCATGATTGCCATTATGATGAGCTATGTTATGTTGGAGCAAGGCAAGGGATGCCTTAGCTGTAAGAATTTGTAAGTCTTTATACTCTTCTGTTGTGACGAGGCCTTGGAAAATGATGGATTTCCTAACGATTGTGTAACAAATAAGGAATGTTAAGCCCAAAGCGAAAGTAAATATAAGGAAGAGGATGCTTGAATGAATACATGCTATCTAGAATCATGAGTGCATTGGGCTTGTTCGAGGAAACAATGAGTTGAGTTCTATTTGTGGTAACCATATGCATGTGGATCCATGATATACTCTATTATATGTTATGTAATGCAATGGTATACTTATGCATGAAAGATATTCTAATATGCATGATTGCTTGATAAATGCCATAGGCATATGCTGGTATGACAAAAGTTTGGCGGTGGACCAGGGCATGAAAAGGATGATGATGCTGGTGTAACTAAAGAGTGAAATATATTGCAAATGTTGCTACAAAAAATGAGAACCCCAAGGATGTTGTATTTTTGTGACAAAGAAGACACCAAGGATAATGTTATTCAAAGGGGGAAGTTATTTCATGTCCCCATTTGACCCCCCGATTAAATGTGATTGATTACACTAATTATTATTTTAATTTTGGAATGGATACTTAATTACGGTGTTGTGATGATATAGACATGTTAACGATGTAAATATTATATCATTTACCTAATAAAAAAATGCCAACAATTGATTGAGGCATGGGCACCTATAGGGACAATGATACCATTAATGAGGAATAGTGAGGGGGCCATGAAGGGGGCCGATATGCTTAATGGTCACTAGCCACCTTTGCCAAATAATTTTGTGATGCTAAATTAATTTTTAAATTTATCCTCCATTTACCTTTGGTAACTTGACAAGCCAACCATTGAATGTAATTGGTGAAAGGACCACCTTCCACAATTATGACAAGAATGGAATGAGTACCTTGAGGATGGGATTGGTGAAAGGTGTAGTTAAATCACCTTCTAGAATCCTCTACTATGACCTTGGAATTCATGCCCATGATTAAAAAGGGTGAATTATATGAGAGAAGGGGCATTCATGGCAAAGAGAGGTAGACCCATGCAGGTCAGTGCAAGAATAATAGAGAAGGTCATGTGCATGAGAAGGAGACATGCATGAGCAGAAAAGATAATGGTTTTCACATGCAAAGGGAAGAGGAGTGAGCCAAATTACAAACTCATGGGCTTTTGAGGAAAACCAAATAAGAAAACTTGTGAGTCATTGCCTAATTTGTATGGAAACGACCTTGCATCCCTTGGAATGTGGGATTGTGAGTTAAGGGTATCACTGGACACATGACAAGATAATGATGGAGGAGATGCTTGAGGGACTATCGAGCAGTGAAGAGAGTTCAATTTTGTGTCATGCAAAACCAACAAGTGGCGCCTCAAGGTCACAGAAGCCTTAGGATCTCAATGGAGGGAATTCACTGCAAATATTACACCTATGAGAATTTATATTACCTATAAATTGTTGAGAGTTTTCCCAAATACACCCTTGTGGTATCATGGTATAGCTAAGGGATGACCAACTGTAGAAGACAAGGTGCAATTGCACCTATGACTGGGTGGAAAATTTCTCACCCTTAATTAGTTTGTTGGGTAGCTTAAATTCAAATAAGTTTTCCTAATATGCACTAGAATTTTATATACTGAAAAGTTTAGAATTGTGAATTTATGCTTGCAATATATGAGATGTGTCATAAGCATGGAATGGTTGAGAAGTATGGATTTGGTAGCTTGCTTTATATTTGAATTATATCTACAACCATGAAGCATTGCCATCTTGATTGTATTGGTGCATTGTCCTTACATCCTATTTATAAAACCATGAAAGTGAAGTTGTTGAAGGCATTAGAGTGAATCTCCTAAATGGTAGAAATTTATATGTTATGAATAAAGTTCATATACGCAGTAGAATACTCAAAAGATATGAAATATGTAAATATCCATCATAGGACAGGTATAGAAATGTACAAAAGGTATGAGATGATGGAATTGTTACAAATGAGGGTCCACTTATATACTTAGGGCATGTGCCCCTTTATGAACGTTCATGTCCTTAGGGACATGCCTCTTTATTAACTAATCTATTATTATGATTATTATTTATTTATTTATTTATATTTATATTATTTTATATAAATTATATTCATAACATTGTCTTCCTCTTCAAAAAGCTTTGTCCTCAAAGTTTATTGCTGACAAGGTGTGTCATTTGTTTATTGTCTTGTAATTTGTTCGCATCTTTTACGAATTCTTGGATTTGTCATCTTCATTGATACAAGATGATAGAATCCTCCGAGTGATAAAAAAAATTGTCGCACTGAGAAGGGATCTCACCATCCTAAATCAATCTTTTGTGGAACCTTGCGGCTACTGGATACTTCGTGTGAATTTTTATTACAAGACTTAATTTGCAATGACATTAATAGTCTTCAGAACATAAGTTCATTGTTTCTGTTACAAGTGATACATACATGTAGGTTGATTGAGTTGTTTTCTCTTGTGATTCAAATTTCGATAAGGAGTTATTGTGGTTTGATTTCCCCTTATCACACATGCGGCAATTTCTTGATTTACCTTAGGTAATGATGTTGTTGAGTTGGTTACAAAATCTTCATTTGAGTTTTTCATCTTTTGAACTTCAACATCAAAATATGTTTTTACTTCAACTGGTTTGTCATCTTCTTGAGTTGTGATATTCACTGGATTGGTATTTGTTCCTTTTTTTCAACTTGAATTTCTACATTTGAATATTTTGATGCTTTCTTCTCGATAAGGTGTTGTACTTTGTTTTCCGATGACTTCTTGTGCTTTTTAATTTGTGTCAGTAATCTTCCACTATGGTCCTTAAGCCGAGAAACTTCTTCATTTTTGTCAGCAGTGATTTTGCCAACTTCCCTTTGCATATTTTGTGTCATTTTTTTACTTTCTTGAAAAATTACTTTTGAGATATCTTGTATGTCTTCTGGTGTTACTGAATATGATTTCAATGTAATGTATTGTAGTGTTATTTTTTCTTCCTGTAGAAAAATGTTAAAAAATTCTTTGTATTTAGGATGAAGGACCCTAGTGATTCCATCTAGGGTGAACCCATAACTATATCATATTGTCAAAAAATAAGGTTTTAACAGTGAATTGCGAGATAAAAGTATAATCTCTAATACTTAGTTGTAGATTGTGTTGAGAAATCTAGGGCATAGAGATTAAGTGATTTCTCTTCTATTAGTAGTTGTGTGTGAGTACTTTTTACTTCTTTAGATTAGGATCTTATTTTACTTAGGTTATTAGTGTTCTTCTTCATCAAACAACTACCAATGTATAAACCATAAAGAGACAAGAGACACAAAATATAAGCTATTAGCCAGGGCCAAAACCTATCACTCTTTGAGAGAAAAACCCGAACAAATTCTTCTTCTTATAGAGATTCCAATTGACGAATACCAAGACCAAGACCCTTGACCTATTTGCCTCTCCAAGACCGAGATGCAAAGCTTCTCTTCCATTGCTTCACCTTTGTGCTCAAGTTAACACTCGATCCAAATGCTTGCCTTCCTTTGCACTTCGGCTATACTTTAGATTATCGACCTCTTGTTGCAGATCTGTAATTCTCAATTTCTTTAGAAGCCCTAGCACGTGAGAAGTACCCTTGATTCCTTCGTATAGGATGGAGACTACTTCTACTATACTTTGACGTGCACTTTAGACTTGAACTTTTGCATGACTCGTGCTTTTATGATGACTGATATGGTCTCGGATTTCCTTGCAACAAATGATCCTTCTTCTTTCATACATGATGTATATTAGCCCTTAAACAACCCAAACCAACTTGCCTCTTATTCCTTCCTTCTTTACTTGGAGAGAGGCTTCCTTTCCGTGACTTCGCACTACTTACTGTAGTCCTACTATTTCAGACCTTGACCGAATTCATCTCTAAAATAATGTGCTATAATGGAATACAAACAACCCTATTTATAGTTGTATGTTATCATAATAAGCCGACATGACAGGAGGATGAGCCGATGCGACTTTTGTAGAGATTTTATTATTCCTTTTGAAGCCAACATGAGGTGGAGACTTTGTTTGGTCTTGGAGGGCTAATTATACTTATCTAGTGACTCATGCGAAATGTAATATTCCCAAGAAGGGTCCTTTATACATGACATAGACTCAAATTGGCTTTTATGACTAGATGACAAATCCTAAAGGCTCACAATGAGAGGCATCACTAAAATAAAATTCCTTGCTCATGAAATCCATGAGACAAGCATTACAATAATAATTTTTTTTCTTCTTCTTTTCATCAATTACATAAAATCACAATTACACATGTCATTATGAAGGCCGAACCTAGTTACTTTTTAACAGATTGCTTATGTCATATTGTTTGTTACTCGTCAAATCCATCATCTCAATAATATTCGATTCGGGATTCAATAATTGGTTAGCACATTCAATGTTAACATAATTATTATCTTGAGTAGGATCAATAAAGATTATACTATCCCTTCCTGCAAGTGATCCTTTGATTTTAAATAGTGCATTAAAACATTTACTAAAGGTTTTAGGATATCCTCCATTACTAGTCTCCATTTTTTTATTCAGGATGAACTTAGGGTTTTTAAAAATAACTCTTTTTTTAAACTTATATAATATATATATATAAATAATATATATATAATATATATATATATATTAATATATATATAATATATAATATATTTCAATATATTTATTTATTTCAAATTGCAACCTTAATAAATAATTCTCGCCTCTCTATTTACTTTGAATATTACACCGTTATAACCTTCCAATCATTAATTCTTAATTAACCATATATCAAAACGGATATGCTAGTAATGATATACCAATAGTTGCTATTTTAACAGTCATGCCCATAGGATCAAAAACCATGCTCATATCTCTTGCGATTTTATTGTGAAGGAGTTCAACTAGGTGAATGATAACGTGGTGTATGATCCACTCTTTTCTACTACTGAGCGAATGACTATAAATGCCTTCTACTGTACTTGTTTGTGGTTATGCAAATTGATTGTGATAGTTTGTCTAGCAGTTGATTGAATGGACGATGACAGTTGAATAAGGTAAAGTGGTGAATGACAGAATGGCTGGCTACAATGGCGAAGAAGTGGTCGTATGGGGGGCTACATGCGATGGGAGAAGCAATGGTCCGAGCATTGTCGGTGGTGGTGGCTGGTGGCAGAAGGACAGAGTGCAACTCAACGTTTCTTTGTGTGGCAGGACTGTAACTGCATATGACGCTTGTGACCCCCTTTTTTATTTTTTTTAATTAATTTTTTTTCTTCTTTGGCCTTTTTTTAAATATATATATATATATATTGTTGGACACCTAATCCTCTATGGGTTGGTGTAGAATGTGAACATCCATGAGAGTCTAAGAGACCTTGGGATGTGGAACCCAACAGTCACACGAATGTACTATAAATGTATATCATTGTCAAATAATAGATGTACTCTCCTGCTTATCTTTAATATTTTGTTGCTGCCATGTGTGTGTTTAACATGGTATCAGAGCAGGCGATCTCCTGCCCTACTCAACTGTGAGCCACTTGTTTTTGTGGCCCTTCTGTGCATGCTTGTTCTGCAGCTTTGCCCATTTTCCTGATATAGAAAAACTAACATCTTTCCCTCGTACCCAAATGCGCAGGTCCCAAATGCGCAGGTCTCAAATTAATTTTCTGTACCGTAACTCCTATCAGATTTGTCCTTCTATTGTGCATCTTTTGCAGACTAAAACCTCTCTCAGCCAAGCATTATTCCCATGACGGTTTTCTCTGCTAGACTGCTACCTTGTCAGAATGCTGACACTTAATGTTTTGCTGGTACAGACCCCGAATCTCAAAAGCATTACGGTGGCCTTTACCTGCGTATCAGTTCTGCCCTTCGCCCATTGAAATTGCTATCATACCTTGTTTTCTTATCATAATTGCTGCCATGACCATTTATATTTTGGATTCTGCCTTGAAGAGCGATTTGTGGTATGTGTTGTTTTTTTGTGATGAATGTTGAATGATTTGCGTTTAGGAAATCTTCTACACAGAGAAATGCTCAACTTCAAAGAAACTCTCCAATCTGGATCATTAGATTCTATCTAGTAGCATTGTATTCTTCTCCTAAGGGGTGCTGGATGGTCAGGAAACATCTCAGCCATTACTGTTGTGGCCCTAACTGGTCTCGGCATACCTACAATCATGAATGCATTGTAATTGATCTCTCTCATTGTTTCCTGAGCCTGTCGCTCATTTTGCATTTCCACCAAGGCACTCACAACAAGCGTTCTTTAGATCCAGATAATCCAAGTGCTGTCTTTAGGATTAGTATTGTGACCAATGGTGAAAGGCTGGCAAGATAAATCGTGTGTTTCAACTTCTCTTCAAAATCAACATACTCTTTTTGCTGTGTAGTGGATGAAGACTGTTCTCTGTTATTATGTCAGATCTTATCTTGGCGACTTCCAAAACGCCTCTTGGTGGCAACTAGCAAATCATTGGTGGGAGATAGATTGTCTACCGAGCCCACAAATGTCTGTTGATGATAAGGATAATCCTCATTTGAAGTAACCGGAGTAGTGTTTGACACCAAACATCATCAATTTCTTCCATAGAAGTTGTTGCTAGTGTAGGACTGAGCTCTCTTGTTGGATTTCAAACTTCAAGGCATTTGTCACTTCATTCGATAGGCACTCTTGGGTTATCGGTATCTCTAAAAGATGGTTTCGTCAATCTGTCAAACACATGAACTATTCTCTGAAGCAAGCGTGCTAATACCCATTTGACCACTTGCCATGACTCCTTCTAGATAGCCATTTTCAGGAATTCGTTTTCCATTAGAATTCATCCAAGACAAAACTGCTGCAGGGGAGCTACTATGACGAACAAGGCTACTCTTGGTCGCTGACAGTGGTAGGCTATTTGCTCTTTCACCCGACGAATCAATAGCGTTATAGAGGACTAGATTCTGTTTGAACGTCTTGTTAATACGCTGTTCACCAAACTGCGGGCCTTGTGCCTGGCACATCTTCGACATCTGAGAGCTGCAAAAGCTGTTTTGGGACGTCTCCATTCCATTTTCAAGAACTGAAGAAACGTGATTGCGTTTGCCCACATCCTCCTCTGCAATGCTACCTGAGCTTCTCTTTTGATGGGAAGAGCTATGAACAACGATTCCAGGATAATTGTTGTGTTCCTCTAAGTGTTTTTCTGGATGGAGTCATTATGCTTCATTCCTCCAGAATTGGATTCTGTTGTAAGTGAAGAATCATTTGAAAGAATTCGAGACAACACATTGTCAGGACCAACAACTCCAACATTTGGTAGAGACAAAATAGGTGGTCAGGTACCAGGGAAACTTATTTCCATATCTAATATGCAACGCTTTCTTTCAAAGTTTTTGAGGGCCATGAAACATGTTGCAATCAGTTCAACTCCTAAATGCATTACACCATGCCATGAGAAGTTGAAAAGGTATGAGAAAATGTTTATTTTACTACTTGAATGCCACAGTACGCCTTGAGGAGAAAGTTGGGCTGTATTGATTTTGCACAAAATTTTTGATCCTCACCATGATGCTAGACCAAGGTTTATGTAACCAGATTTGATACTATGTCCATAGCTCTCGGTATGAGTTTCGCTGGACAATTGTCCTCCATAAATATATGTGATTGTTGGGACGAAGGTCTTCTCTGTTAATCCTGTTGAATTCAGTGAAGCCTGTCACCTAAAACTGTTAGTAACGCCACAGAAAAGTATAAAGAGCACAGAAATCACAAATGCCGCTTTGCCTATTTCCATTGCATCGATGGAGGTTTTGAATGCATAGTTCGAAGGATTGTTCCCTTTCTCTTTTTATCAAGCTTTATATATTAAGATATTTGTCTCTTAAAATCCTATGATTGGGCTAGATAGGGAAAGGATTGGTGCAGCCAATATCTTGTGTGGTGAAATTCTTATTTATGGAAATCATGTTTAGTTTAGCAGAAGAGTTATAGCATGTGGGGTTTTCAATATTTGAACTAATTTGGAGATTGGAGACTATTGAGAGCTTCTTTGTCTTGGCATTGTATTAAAGTTTGGAGTGCGTTGAGGTCCTCATTGTTTTACTAATTTTTGAGGTTAATTTGTTGAAAAGTGACTCTAATTGGTGAAGTATTAGAGTTCTTAAAAACTCTGATACATTCCTCTGATCATGATAAAGTAAGAATCAACAAATTCTCTTGTTGACATTAGAACTTGTTTGCAAAATGCACAAGACAAGATTGAATTTTTACAGCTTGAATCTCAACTACAGCAAGCAGAATTACAACAATGGAGTCGTCATTCTGAACCTGTTTCTATTCAGAACAATGAAACAGACTTCCATAAACAACAAGTCAATAATGTTGCAAATTCAGATTCAGTGCCTAATGCAACAACAAATCTGCATGCGAAAGCAGAAATTCAGCGTGCAGTTCCAAAGTTGGTCATCAGACCTTGGGAAGAGCTTGTCCACAACAAGCATAGAACAGGTCTTGGATATGATAAGGAGGTGTCCTTTCATATTCCAGACTACTCAAAGCCCATCTAGTTTCAGAGTGTTGGATTCCTTCATGACAGTTCACCTTCAGCTGTTCCAGATTCTGCTCCTCTTCCACAGCAACAACAACAGATTGTGAAATGCCAACACTGTGACCGAGTTGGCCATATGAAAGATCACTGTTTTGATCTTCATCCATGTAAGCGTTGTCATAAAACCAGTCATTCTTCAAACAGATGCTTCAAAAACAAACCTCTTGCAAGAACAAAGATGGATCACTTCTTGGCAATGGGCATCAACAACCAAGAAGATATTCCAGTCATATGTCAGAACTTGCTCCAGAGTATTGAACAATATTGCAGTTAATTTTTCTCCATCATCTCACCTTGTATCTAACAGGGGGGGAAATGATGGTCATCTACAAGCTTCAAAGCCACATCAAGCGAGCCTGAGCCACAACCTGCCACACCGGATTCAGAGTTGTAGCCAAAGACAAAGATGCCCCTGAGCATGCCTTCAGTTGGTGATGCCTCTTCAAAGAATTGGGGACACTTCCTCTAGCAAAAGGCTTCAGCTTCTTGCCAGTTTTGGAAGAGTTCTAGGAATTGCATTAAGCATTCTAGAGTTGTTGGTCATCCTTAAACCATCACAGGTTGAGACCTCCCTTTTCAGGTTGAGGTTCTCCCTTTTATGCGGGGTGAGACCTCCCTTTCAAGGTTGAAGATTTCCCTCTTCAAAACATCAAGAGCACTTCCCCTAGCAGAAGACCCGAACTTCATGCCAGACTTGGAAGAGTTCCGAGAATTGCACTAAGCATTCCAGTGTTGGTGGTCATCTTTAAACCACCTCCCTTTATACCAACATTTCAGAGAGCACATTCAGCCTAGTGCTGCCATGCATTTTTGCACATTTTGTATTACAACTCTCTTCTTGGACTCATATATAACCCTTTGGATTAAGGGGGGGAATGTTGGACACCTAATCCTTTATGGGTTGGTGTAGAATGTGAACAACCATGAGAGTCCAAGAGACCTTGGGATGTGGAACCCAACAGTCACACGAATGTACTATAAATGTATATCATTGTCAAATAATAGATGTACTCTTCTGCTTATCTTTAATATTTTGTTTCTGCCATGTGTGTGTTTAACTCTATTTAATATATATATATATATAATATATATATATATATATATATATATATATTTATCTTTTTTTTTTCTTCTTAAATGGCCAAAGGCTTGATGGAAGAATGGAGAAGCCCCAAATAAACTTGTGAAGTGAAGCTCTTGACTCGCAACGACAATGAAGTTGACAATAGATTGATGGCTAAAGGCCAGATCAGACTGGCCCTGTGCGGCAATTGAGCAGCTAAAGGATCAAACGACTCAGATACCAATGTTATGAACAAATTTCATATACACAGTAGAATACTTAGAAGATCTGAAATATGTAAATATCTATTATAGGACAAGTAGTATATTTATATAGAAATGTACAGAATGTATGAGATGATAGAATTGTTACAAATGAGGGCCTGCTTATATACCTAGGCATGTGCCCCTTTATGAATGGTCATGTCCTTAGGGGCATATCTCTTCATTAACTAATATCTTATTATGATGATTATTTATTTATTTATATGTATACTATTTTTTATAAATTATATTCAAAACATTATCCTTAGAAATCATGTTCACGACACTTAGATAGCCTTGAGGGCTATAGACCTTGAGGGTTGTGTTGGGTATGAAATGTAGTGGAAGCTATATCCAATTTGTTTTGATTTCTAAATGCATAGGAAATTACTTTTATTGTAGTTGTCATGTGCATGCCCCTTTGCAATCTATATATGTGCAATGATGTGTAGTAGACTAAATTTAGATTCTAGAAGGGGACTCATGGCTTAAAACGATAAACTATGAGCCTATCTTATAACTTTGAACTATCAAGTAATTATGGGATTATTGTCAAATAACTTTCTTTAGTTTAATGGACTATCGTTTAGAATTATATGATGTTAGCTATCATACCTAAGAATCCTTGAGATAGGGAGTTCACTTCAGCTCCATAACAATCCCTTTCATACTTATATAAACGATTATTTCATATAAGTGACTTGGATGGTGCCATTTCTACACACACAATATTTGATAAGAGGGCATTGAATGATATGGTAGAGAAGGGCTCACAACTCTTGTATGAAAACTAGAAGAACTACTAGATGAAAAGGACTCAAAATCCCCCTTAAGAAATGAGTTTTCAAGATTGACACCCTTGAGTTTAAAGGCTTAAAGCCTCTTAAGTTTGAAGGCTAACTTGAGAAACATTAATAATGTAAAATTTATAAATCAAAGATACAAGATAAGGTCTAAGAAAATGTGCCTAAGGTCTTGGGAACATTGGCATGCCTTGAAGAAGGACTATACATGTATCTATGCTTTAGGCTTAAATCATTAGCAATGCAGTAGTTCTTCGTAAAGTACAACACTTAGTTTGAGCTTATATTTTTAGTCCTAAAGTTGAATAAGTCGGGATTTTAAGGCATTGGACCTATTCCCTACCTTGAAGAAGCCAAAGGAGGGCTTCAAGAGAGTTTTATGACCTTGGGAAACAATTAGTAGAAAACATAGAAAAGTTTTGAAGGAAACTTGGTAGATTTGGTTGTATAGCGTGAAGTTGATTTTCATGAGATACAACTCATGACACGAAAATAAGCTTTGTGTAATATGGCAAAGACCTTGAGGCTTGGGATGAACTTCGAGGCTTGGAGTGTAGTAGCTAGCATGTCGCAAAAGAACATATGTTCTCGTGGTGCAACGAAATCCCCAATCCACAAGGCGGAATTCAAGGTTAATGTTTAAGAAGGTCATCATTATCACCTCAACAACCTATACTCTACTCTTTCGGCTAGCTCTCCTCTAACTTAAGAGGGGTATCCCTACTAGGATTACTAAGACCAAGCAATGAAGCACAAGGTGACATTTAGAGGAGCTTTAGTAAAATAAGTTTTGGAGTTTTCAGAATAAATGTTGGAAAAATATAGAGATTAATTCCAAATCCAACTAGGGCAATGAAGTTAAGGTGAATTGAATCCGATGTGAATCAAACAACAATGAGACCAATTATAAACCCTCTTAAGGAGTTGACTTAGCTTCTCCAAGAATTAGTGTTTAAGACTAGAACCACAAGGATAAATAATCCCTCACCCAATTAAGATCAATAATGAATTCAAGGTATACAAGAAGGGGCTTCAATGGAAGACAACTTTCGCCATCCAAAATCAACCATGACTCGATGTAATTACTTTATACTTCAACCAAGGAACCATAATGAAGAAAAAAAATCACAATACCAAATACTCACAAAAACAAGAAAGGAAGAATAAGGACAAACGATAAACTTCTTCCTTCCAAGTGATAGAGATATCCTTCAATGGATTGATCTTTAAAAAGACTTGTGGAAGACCTTAGCATTATACCCTTAATGTTCATGCAACAAAACAAAACCAAGTAGGGAAAGCTTCAAGAGTTGACAACACTCATCCACAAATAAAGAACCCTTGCACCATAAATGCTCCAAGAAATTTATGTCAATTAAGCTCCAATGAGAGAGAGCTCCCAAATATCCAACCATGAGTCTAAACGAGGAAGTGCATCTATTTAGTTGATGTTAAACTTCCTTTTACAATAAAATAAGAATATCTCATATGATTCCTTAGATCCAGCCTAAAAAAACAAATTTACAACTAAGGAATCTAACACAACAATAAAATAAAAGTGGTCAAGCCACAGTTACAATGTCTAAGGTGAAGTAAACCCCCAAAATGAGGTCATCTCCTCCAAAGAAGGGTGGATGATATCCCAAGCTTCTATGTTGGCCTCCAAGGACCCCAAGCATGTGTAGATCCTCAAGCTACCTCACAAAAAGTGCAAAGTGATCCTCTAAAGTGGTGACATAAACCCTCTAAAAGGGTTGGGTCCTCCAAACCAACTCCAAAAAAGGTGTAATATGATATTCCATTACCTCCAAAATAGGCCTCAATTCAATTCACGTAATCATATCTTAGATCAAGGGACCTCCATGAAGCATGGGGATGACTTTCCAAGTAAAAAATTAGCCATGAAACCTCTAAGCAACCATATTGACATCCACACATATATGTCACACCCCTCAATATTAGCACAATGATCTTCATTTCATATCATCATCCATATGTCCAACAAGATGCTCCATATGCCATGGCAACAACCTCTCTAACTCATATTATGCCACAATAACACACCATGGGTGTCATAAGGCTCTCACATGTGGGTCAATCCTCATACTAGGTGATAATTAGCTCAAAGTGACTAATTAAGGGGGTGCTTCATAATCTTCTATATTGCATTGATTTTTGGGATGAGGCAATGATGGGGACATAGCCCTTACACTTGTCGATTCTAAGAAATTTTGAGCAATTTAAAAAAGGGTCGAGTGGCATTTCATTATTGGCTACTAGACATGAACAAAATGCAATTTAGCTTTGGGAAACTTAAGTGTAACTATTTTCGATTTGCAGTGAGGTCCATGAAAGTCTATGAGATGTAGAACCATCTCTATAGTAGTTTTTTTTTCCTCATATTTTTGTTAATGATGATTATCCTAAAATACAAAAGACATTATCTTCTCAATAGGTTCTATAGACTTTTACTTCTATGTTGAAAAGCGCTATAAAATATTGTGGTTCTATGAAGAGATTAGATTCATATTTTAGATTAAGAAGGTGATTGTATGAAAATTTTCAAACATTTAGTACCCAATCCAAGTTACTACTATCTTATTATTTAACTTTTCACAATGCTTAAGATCAAGATGACGGAAGAACTAGACTTGAATGACTCACAGAAACCCATGTGCAATATTTAAAAGCGTAGATGACTTGAAAAATGAGAAGAACAAGGGAAATAACCACAAGGATCAACCCTTTGTAATGTTGCATTTCCAGTTTTCTTAGCATGGAGGCTTTTCTTGTATTTTGTCACTAAAAATATAATATCTAAATCACCAAAAAACCAACTTAAAACCCATCATACAAAACCATGTTTTGTGTTACAATTTGTATAACAAATTTAGATTCAATGCAATACAAAAATAATGGATGGGTAAAATGAACATATTTTCCAATCATCAATGTTCATGAATGTCAAAACTAAAGGTATATGTCTTGATTATCTCTGAAATATGCCTAGAAAATCCTTGAAATTTGCCTAGAACATCCCTAAAATCTATTTGAAAGGTCCCTGAAATATACCTAGAACGTTTTGGGAATGACTAGCAAGTCCTTGACTTCTTGATTCCCCAATAGTTTGGAATAGTTCTTAAGGGTCCATAACCCCTTGTAATGTAGGGACATAGTTCATGTGAGCTTTTTTGGGGAGGATGAGTCCCCTATAACATTGATAATCTTCCTTGTGGCATGTTAAGAAGAGGTTCGTGTGTGCATAAGTAAACCCAAAATGTGCTTTAGATAGTGTGACCTATGCTTCGATAAGTGCGAATTTCCTTGAAAAACATGAAAATGCTCAGAAATCAGAATGAGGTTGGTTCTCAAGAAGACAATGCCATGGTATCAAAGGCCCTCTTTCTCAAGAGAATACAACTATCAAAATGGACAATTAATCACGACAAAGCAACCTTTAAAGGGGAGGACATGTAATGTACGTAAACTACATAACAATAATAATAATATGCTAAACACATAATAATATATAAATAATCAAAGGGGATATGTTCATGACCAATAAATGTGTATGTGTGTGCATTGGGTTCACAAAGGGGAGATCAAACAGTGGGGTTTTGAACTTGTAACTAGTTTTTTCGCGAGTTAAGGTTTGTGGTTAAAATGGAGGCTCTAGTGGTTCAATGGGATTGCCATATAGCTTAGTGATTTGCTTAGGGTGTAAGTGGATGACATCCATACTACCCTTGAGTCTCAAGGGCTTCCACTCTAGCCACCATTCATTATACAACTTGCAACATGAATAAATAGTGGTTTCTACTATTTTGTTTTAGGATTTTATTCGAAATTTGGAGTCCTTAATTGCTTGATGTTCTTTTTAATGGAAATGCGAAATGTAATTGTTGCTTAATGTATTTTTTGCTTAGTGCCTCTTTTTAGAGTCTTTGTTGTTGGACATATCACCCCTCACATTTTTCACATTCATTTCATGTTTGGTGCTATAAAGGTTATGGTCTGTAATGATGTTGAGGGGGGTGATGTAAAGGTGAAATCACATATTACCCTCGAGGCCACATCATTGATACTCTAGTTAGATATGGATCAAGTGACTGGTGAATGTTGGAGCAAATATTACTGAAGATATTTTATAGTCCTAGTGTTGATGATGTGGGAAGATGAATGAGTAGATTTAATGAATGGTGAATGAGGCATGGAGTTCTCAGTTGCTTAACTTTCTTGATGGGTGGTTTGAAAATGGAATTGCTTAGTTTAGAGGTGTCTCTTTTGAGTTAGTGGATAGTGAATGAGGGTTCTACTTCCTTGGAATCTATTATACCTAAGTAGAAAGCTGAGCTTTTGCAGTCTTTCATATGTTCTCTTCTACCCTAGCTTTTTTTCCAATTCAAGGTTAGGATTTTGTTTTTTCTTCTTTTGAACTTGACAATATGGCATTAGATAGAACAATGGTGCTTGACCTTATGGCGGTACAGTACTTTTCCTAACGCATTATTGTCCCTCTATGGTAGGCAAGTATCCACCTCACATGGGTTGTGGTACCTAGTTTGGTTTGTAGTTTTCACCTAGTTGTGGAATTTATGGTCTTGAGGCTATATCTAGCCTTAGGGTTTTATAAAATTATGTGGTTGTTATATATATAATATATATATATATATATATATATTACTATATATATCACTAAGGATTTTAATTTCCATATTTTAAACTTGACAACATGGCACTGGATAGAACAATGGTGCTTGACCTTATGGTTCTACTAACTTATTTTCCTAATGCATTATGGTTCCTCTAAGGTAGCTAAGTATACCACCCCTACTAAGTTGCGGTGCATAATGTGGGTTGTAGTTCCCCCCACGTGTGGGGTTTATGGTCTTAAGACTACATCTAGCCTTAGGGTTTCAATATTTTTAATGGGATTTCATAATCCTCTCCATTCAAGCTCAAGTTAATGTTAAGCACTCTGATGTTCTTTAGAGCTAAAGATATATTATAAGAAATTTAATGTTTTTTATGTAAACTCTATTTCATATAAGCATGTTCATAATGTACCAGTTTTTAAAATAAAGAGTTGCAACTTTTTTCGGCACATGTGCACACACACACACACATTTGTGTACATATGTGTGCATGTGTGTATGTATAGTGACAACCTAGAGTGGTTGTTATGGCAATAACCATGTTCAAATCTTAGTAATCATGCTCATCTCTTGTGTAGGGTTTGCAAAATGTGTCTATTGAAAATATTTGATGTAGTCTACATGCAAAGTATGTAATGGC
>APFE030989038.1:88907-110602 GCA_000404065.3 Pinus taeda
GTTAAAATCTAATTTAAAAATGACTTTAAGTGATAAAATTACTAAGTCTAATTTTAAAGTGACTTTTATAAAGTCAATGAAAAATTAGAAAGGAAAAGTGACTTTGGAAATAAATGACGAAGTGGGTCTTTATTAAAGTGGGGTGAATTAAAAAATAGAAAGTGAGATTTAATTGTGCATTTAATCTCAGCCATTGATCTAAATCTATTTTAGCCATTGGATTTAGGGATTACCCAAAAGTCATTTAGGGTTGGGTTAAGGGAGGAAAAGGAGGAAAAAGATCATTCATTCTTTCATGAGCAGATTGGAAGAAGGAGAGCAAGAGAGCAAGGGAGATTTCTGGATAGGAAGGAGAAAGAGGCAGCAGTTTGGCACACATACCAGGCAACTCTTCAGCAAATCAGTACAACAGAAAGAACAAGCAGAAAAAGGCAGATTTTTGCTGAGAAAACTGGGAAAAACTGATTTTTGGGCACAAATATCGAGGAAGTGATTTTCTGCATGGAAACCGAGGTTTGTCTGTACAGTCCGTACGGCCGTTCGTACGTTCCGTACACCCGTACGGTCCGTACCGCGCGTACAACAAAGTTCCAGTTTGTCTGTTTGGCTGAAAAACAGATAAGTTTGCTTGTTGGAAATTTTATTTTGCTGAAATTTTCTCACTGTAAAAAGGCATTTTCCAGAAATAAAGAAGAGCTCTCAAACTGGTTTTCCCCAAGAGTTGTAGGGGGTTTTTCCAAGGTCGCATTGACCAAAAATATCAGTGTTTGAATGTGTTTTAATGGCTGTTTATTACTGCTGATTTTTATTTATGCAATTTCCAGCATTCTGTAAAATTTTCAGAATTTGTGTTTTCAGCAAATTTATTTTTTTTCAGCTTGTTCAATGTATGGTTATGGGAAAGGGCATTTAACTACATGGGAGAAATAAGGAAAAACTAAAAACCGGGGTGGGAAAACAGAAATTTTTACAAAAAGCCCTGTTGAAAGGCAGCGCATGAGGTGATCGATCTGGTTCTCAAGCTAAAGTAAGACGTGGAAGCTGCACCAGTCAGGGTAAAGGGAATAGGCGACAGACGATATCTTCATCAACTACCCCCAGCATGCGCATAGCCAGGAAGAACGAATTAATATGGTTTTCAGCGGTGTCTCCCCGCTCAGGGTCAAATTTAGGCAGTACGTTTTCTGCATTCTTGGGTAAGGGATGCTGCTGCCTAGGTATCACCACGAAATTCTGAGCGAGCTAGGGCGGTAATGCTCCCGGAGAAGGTGGGAGTTGGTTTCCACCCGGTTGAGGAATATTAGCCATATTGAGGATAGGGATGTTCTGGTTGAGGGCTTCTTCGTTAGGATTTTCCAAATTATGCCAGGGATTGCCTTCAGATAGGGAATCCTCGGGGATTTCTTCCCAAGGAGAGTTGATACTCTGCAAAGAATCAAGCACAATATCTTCAAGAGAAGGGGTTGCAGACGTTTCATCGTTTATGTGATAGACCCTTGGCTTTCTTTTTGCTATCAGAGGTAATGGTTGAAAGATAGGGAGCTGTGATAGGGAACAAGCGTAAGCCCGAGTAAGTCTTATGAATGGTTGTTCCTGAATGACAGGATACCCCCACATAGTCTCTTCTTCAAAATGAGGCTTTTCTGAATGAGAGGAGGGGTCTTTTCGACCTTCACAATCCATGTATTACTCTTCTTGAATCCATGTGTGGCACTTATAGATGAAACCTTGAAAAGCTGTGGACGACGGTTCACGCCCTCCTTCTAGGGCCAATTTGTTGACATGGCGAATGTTTGTTATACCAACAAGGGGACTTAACCGGATCGCAAGCCCCAATTAGACCTACTTTCGTTTGGAATGGCTAGTTCCAACGAGTTTTAAGGGACCCCGTAAACTGTTAAATGCGTTGATAGATTGCTTCCGGGAGGAAGACTTCAATTAAATCAACACAATAAAACAGCTAACCTCTATGTATTAAATCCTATCTACACTACTTCTAACTACTCTAATATAGTTCTAGCTATCCTAATCTATCCTGCAGGAGCATGACGAAAGAGAGGTTAAACATCATATATGAATCCCAAGTCTAAATGAATCAATTATTGGTTCACATAAGAACAAGGCTGCATCAATTCTAAATTGCAATCCAATCACTCATACAAGAATACACATTCCTTTTATGGAATTAAAGCTTGCAACTGATGTTTAACATAGTTTCAAATTAGGGACTGCTCATGAATTAACTATGATGAAGAATCACATTCAAACAACCAAAGCTAATCATAAATTGTAAGTCATCAATGGGCACAAACACAAATCACATTCATATTTATGCTCACAACAACATCTTGATTCTTAACATATAAAGAAGAGGAAAATCAATCTGAGAAAAGGCTCCTTCTCTGACCCAAACAATCTTCCTTACTCATAATAAACAAATGTTGTTCTGCCAAACAAAAAAGCCCTGCTCTCATCTACGGAGGTAATATTTATGCCTTTAGGAACTGACCCCCCTGTCTCCCCTGACTTTTCCACTCCCCTCTCTTTTCACTACATGGATCAAAAAATGTACAGAGGAGAACGGTCGATGAGATTGTTGACATGTCGAAGCCACCTTTGCTGGAGCGTCCTTCTTCCTGGGGAAATGAACAGGTGTCGATGAAACAAAGAATGGTTGCGTATCATTTCGTTGCACCTGTGTGGAGTGGCTATTATTCCCTGTCATTTCTTGGAGGAAACTGAAGATGTTGTGCCCATCATCCCACATCTAGCATGCATTGAGGTGTTTCTAAAGGGAGTGACATCTTGATGGATCAGCGTTGTGCTTCGCTTTTGACACAGAACATGCATTCATTATGCATTATGGCAGTTCATACCCCTTTCTGCAAGTTTTTCTTTTGTAGTATTGACACTGGGGGTGCAGAGGTGTCGTCTAGACATACAACACCTTTATCTGCTGCCGGATCCACTCGAACTCACCTGCAGAAATAATTCATATTAGCCTTATGATTACAAACAAATGATAAAAACACCCAATAATATCTCTCGCCATCATTGAAAAATGATAAGGTGTAATGAAATTAAAAGAGCGAGTGTGAAAGAAACGGCCCCTGGCTCAGCCGAAGTTGTGCTGCGACGAGTCGCAATCGCACATCCCAACGGAACATCATATGCAACACCGCTCGTATCGGATTTCTTTTGAAAACCCAGACCATGACATCTTACCGAAAACACAGGAATACACGGAAAATACCGCATTTGACCACAAGCCGGATTTCAAAATTAATACGCCTGAACGCATAGTTATCGGCGAGTCCGCTTCATCGCTTCGGGCCTTAGGCATAAGCGCTAGACTCCGCCGATAGCGATTTAGCGATGGAGAAGGCTGACCCGATAACATATATATTCTGCTTGATAAGATCGGCCGATCCGCCAAATCGCATATCGCAATGTGCGCAAGCCCAAGACTTCGCCGATTGTGATATGTGACTTGCTGGACCGATTATATATATTATAATATATATAATATATTATATATATATATATATATATTATATATATATATATATATGTTATATTTAATAACGCGACGAGTCTGCCATATCGCATTGCGTTTTGTAAATGATCTCGGGCTTTGCCAATATGTGATATGCGATGGCGCTTTGAACCCGAAATGAATGTGTTATGTTTAATGGGATTGGCGGGTCCACCATATTGCCACGCACTTTATGTTCAAGCCTTGGGACCTCGCTGATTGCGATATGCGAAATGCTCCGGACCCGAAAATATATGTATTCCGGTCAATAAAGCCGTCGGGTCTGGTGTATTATGGTAAGCATTATGTGTTTAATTTGCATGCGATAAGCGAAAAGGGGAAATTGGGCATGGTTTCGAGGTATTTTCATTATAACAAGTTATAATGGGAATAAAGATGTGATGGGAGGTTTTGAGGGGTTGGAAAAGTCCCGATGAGGATATGAATGAAGGGCTAAGAAAGGGTTATAGATGAATCATGCGACAGGGATTTATAAAGGGGGCCTTAACCATTTAAAAATTGAAGATTTGACTTGGTCAAGAGTTAAAATCACTAGGATAAAACAGATCATTTGGAGGGGTGCAAGATCAACTTTTGGGGAACCCATTCAAAATTGCTTATCAGAGCAAATTTTAATAAGGTGGTGGTTGTGGTCACAACAGGACCACAAGGGTTATAAGGGATATAGGTCTATTAACATGGAGGGCATAAGAATTAGGGGTTAGATATATTACAATAGTTATAAAGGTCCCTATAATAATAATGACCTCATGGTTTCTTAGTACATGGGCTATGGGGGTTATTAACATTATGACCATAGGGTTTACATGGATTAAAGTATTTTTGTCATGGGAATCATGTTGTTATTAACAATGGGATCATAGGAGTTATAGTGATTATTATTACGAGGGACATAGCAATTTTAATGGCGATAGTAGAGATTATTAGCACATGGACCATAAAGATTGTTAACAAGAGGTTCATATGGATTATAGGCATTATTAACATATAAGACATATGGGTTATATTGGTTCTTAGCATGAGATTTATTGAAATTTAGGGGTTATGGGGTTTATTGACATTTTAGGGGTTATAAGGTTGTAAGAACAAGGACCATGGAAGTAATAAGGGTTTCAGAACACAAGGACTGTATGGGTTTTAAGAGTTATGAGCACAAGGACCATAAAGGTTGTATATATTGAAGATACAAGGACCATATGTGTTATCAATTGGGACCATAATGTTTCCTATGGTTATTAACATAAGGACCATAAGGTTTATAGGGGTAGTAGGGGATATAATGCAGGGGCTATAATGGTTATAGGGGTTATTACCAAATGAACCATAAGGATTATAGGGATTATTAGCACATGGACCATAAAGGTTATATAGATTGTTAGAATGTTGACCACATGGTTTACTAGCATGGGGACCATAGTGGGTTTTAATATTGCAACCATAAGGTTTATAATGATTATTGACAAGAGGACCATAGGGGTTGGAGAGGGTATCAACACATTAACCATAGGAGTTATTTGGGTTATTAGTATTGAGTTCATAGAGTTTATTACCACAAGGACCATTTGAGTTGTTAATATGCTTATCATAGTTGTTATAAGGATTATAAAGTGTATGAGGTCCATATTTGTTATTATTGACATGGAGACCACACGGGTTATTAGAATAGGCACCTTTAGGGCTATTAATGCTTGTCTCATAAGGGTTATTAACACAAAAGCCATGGTGATTGTACGTGTTATAAGGATTAAAAGGGGCCATAGAGGATCATCAAGGTTATTATCAAAACGACCACAAGGATTACTATCATAGGGGTTGTATGAGTCACGAGGGTTGTTAGAACACAAACCATTAGGAATAATAGAGTTTGTAGAAGAGGGACTATAGTGATTATTCATGCAAGGCCCACATGGGTTATAGGAATCAAAGGGGTCATTGGCACAATAACCTTATGGGTTATTAACACAAGGATCATAGAGATTATAAGGTTTACTAACACATGGATTATATGGTCCATAAAGGTTATTGGGATGAGGATCAAGGGGGTTACATGGGTTAAACATTTTATTAACAGGATGACCATTAAGGATTATTAACATGGGAACCATAAGGGTATTTAACATGAGGAGCATTATGGGTTATTAACACAGGGATCATAATGGTTATTAGCATGAGATCCATAGCATTTAAAGGGGTTATTAACACAAGGACCATGTGGATTATATGAGTTACAAGCATTATTAATATGGGGACCATAAGGATTATTAACATAGGTATTATATGAGTTAAATAGGCTATACATGTATGAGCATGGAGGTGATAGAGGTGAAAGGTGTTATTAGCATAGGGATCGTATGGGTTAAATACTTTATTGGCAAGGGACCATAAAAGCACATGGCCTTTACCTTGTTGACTAGTATCTTATCACAATCATTCATAAATGAGGTTTAAAAATTGTAAAAATTAAGTCAATATATTTTAAGTATTGTGGGGAGGTGTAGGGTAGGAGTGGTGGTTCGTAAATATTAGGAGTATGAAAGGGGTATATAATAAAAATAATGTGTTTTTCTTATAGGAAATATGTATTGAGAGGGAAGTTCAAGGAAATGATTTTGGGCGGTATTTATCAATATCTAGTGAGATTAGCAATATTATTTAATATTCCACAAAGGTATGCGTTATATTAAAGGTTCATTGAGTGAAGACCCTATGCAAGAATTTATAAGGTTTATTGTTAGCTGGAGCATGCAAATTAAAGGGGTTATTAGCATGAGGCTAATGAGGGTTCTTAGAAAGGGAACCACATTATTTATGCTGGTTGTTAACACATGGACCATAAAGTTATAAGGAGACAGTAAGGGCAATAATGATTATTAGCATGATGATCATAATGGTTATTAACCCGTGGAATAAATAGTTTATAATGGTGATAAGGGTTTTAATCAATGGGGCCATAGGCATAATAAGGGTTATTAAGATGTGGACCATATGATTTAGCATAGATATGATAAGGATTATAATATTTATAAGACGGGGACCATAGGATATAATCATTATATGTGTTATAAGGGTGTTTAGCACAATGACCAATGATAACGTGTTGTTATAATGAAGATCATTGGGATTGTAATAATTATTTGCATGAGAACCATAGGTTTTGTAGGGATTATTAGCTTGGAGGACTAGAGTGGTTATTAGTGCATGGTCCATAGGGGTTATTAATATGTGTACCATGTGGGTATCAAAGCAGTATTAAGCATGAGAATTATAAGGGTTATGTAGGTTATAGGGGTTATAACTATTATGGATAAATTGGGGGATTATGGTTGTTAGCATAAGTTATGGATCATTAGCATGAGATCATAGGACATCAAAACCATAGAGGTTCTTTCCTTAGGGACCACACAGGATATACAACTCAAAGAGGTTAAAAGAATGGGGATATTAGAAGTTATTAATGAACAAAGCTTGAAGTTTACTAACATAGAGAGCATGGGGCTTATGGGATGTGTAGGTTGTGTTAGCATGAGGATCCTATTGTTAATAATAATTATTATCACAAGGACTATAAGAGCATAAGGATCCTATGGTTATAAGGGTTATTTGCACAAAGACCTTAGGAGTAAGAAGGGTTATTAACATATGAATCATATGGGCTATTAATAGGGGACACATGGGGATTATTAGGATGGGGACCATAATGCTGAAAAGGGTTGTTACCATGGGGACCATGGCCCGCTATATGGGTTATATGAATTATTGTATGAGGGTGAATGCATGAAGATGAGTTACACTTTTGGGCCAAATGTGGTGATGAAATTTCAAAAATTTACTCTTTTATCGAATTGAAGCCCTCAAAATTCATATAAGCATTGTGAATTTTGATTCGGAGTAAAATGACAATTTGTGGAGAATAATATTGTTATCCTAATGATACTTTTTGCAAAAAAATTTAGTGTTGTATAATCTGTAAATTTTCCATGAAATGAAATGCTTGTCCTTGCAAATTTTCACACATCTCAAGAGGTATGTGTGTGTTCGTGTAGCATAACTTAGTCTAAAATATATCTAATATAATATTAATATATATATATAATATATATATATATATTATATATATATATATATATTTTTATTGTTTGAATTTAGCAAGTAATATTTCAATTGCATTTTGCAGACATGTGTTCACGTAAGATTTTTTTCAATTGTTCAAATAAATTGAAAAACCAAGAGTACCCTTTTAAAGAGGACTCGTAAACAAAGATAGTGGTACTTTTTGAAAAAATTTCGTTGTGTATATTTTATGTTATTGATTTTTTATTTAGCCCCTTTGACACTGTCCAAAAAAATTTCAAGCATTATATTTAAAAGAGATTAGATGAAAACTATCATATGAATTTGAAAGTGTCAAACTCATATGGCATTGGATAGAGGATTCTTTCATGAATCGAAACATGATCAACTCCACCACTTACAGACAAATTCTGCCCTAAATCCGCTAGGGTACAAAATGGTGTTGCAAAGAAATCTGTAGAAGGGGTGCTAAAACTGTGATTTTTAGGACCTCAATAGCTCGATTGAACGCTTAAAATGCTCGATCAAGCACTTCAGTTATAAATTCAAATAGCTCGATCTAGGGTTAAAGAAACCCTCAATCGAGTCATGAACATGGTTAACCAGTGGCTCAACCGAGCCATTTAAAAAGTAATTGTGCACCAACCATGCACTAAATTGTTGGGTTTTGAATAAGAAATAAGGGCTCGATCAAGCCATAAAGCTTGATCGACTCCTAACTCTTGATTGAGCTCCTAACTCGAGTTACATAGGAGGTCGGTCGAGCTATGTTTAATCCCTTAAACAACTCAATCGAGTGCTTAAAAATTGCTTGATCGAGGTTCCTTTTCCCACCAAAACGTGCCTTCACTTTGCCAAAAAGTGTAACCCAACTCCATGCATAGACCCATGAGGATCATATGGGTTATTAACAAGGGACTACATGTGTTAGAGAGGTTATTAACAAGGACCATAGAGTTATAAGGGTTATTAGCATTGGGATTATGGGTCATAAGGTTTATTATTGCATATATCATAGAGGTTATACGGGCTATCAATGTAGGGTTGTAAATTTTACTAACACAAGCCTCATACGGTTTATAATGATTATTAGGATGAGTACCATAGGGTTTATGAACAAAAGGAAAAAAAATAATTATAGTGGGTATAGGCATTTTCAACACTAGAACCATAAGTGTTTATAGAGGTTATTATCTTATGGTTCATGTTACCACTCACATTGACATGAGTGGTAAACATGGTTTTGTGCAAATTGGTGGGATCATTCTAGCCTTCCAAAAGATGGAATGCCGACATATGTTGTTTTAGGCTTGTATTTTTTTCTTCATGGATCTTCGTCATGGTGGTCACATCTTAGTCATTTTCAGTTATTATTGCAAGGTTGACCTTTAACATGGTGATGCATTTATCAAGTTCCTTTCTTATTCATGTTATTTCCATAGTTGTATCTAAGAATATTTTTCTATTGCAAACATATTATAACTTTTGTCTAGATAAAGCCACTTCTCGCCATTTTTCCTAGGGGTGATTTGTGTATCACATCACATCTTAACCTTTTCCTTAGTTAAAATCCCCAAATATGTCTATATTTCACTTCACTCTATCCCCTAGAAGATGCACGGTACCTTTTCTCTATAATTCTCGAAGTCCTAAGATCATATTTAGCCTCAAAATCTCATATTTCCACTTTTTCTAATTCGAACAGACACTTAACCAATTCAAGATATTTTAATTGAAATTTTAAAATCCTTGCACTAATATTGGCCTATTATTACTTTGTTGTTCTAATTCTTCATTAAGGCTTTTTCCCCAAGTTATATTTGTGAATTTGTCACTAGGGGTTATAGTCCATGAGATACACATGAGACTAGGCACTTTTGATTTTGGCACATATGTTGAGGCAAAAACTCATCACAAAAAGCTAATTCACCCTCACCTTAACCTAAACTTTGTTAACACATGCCAAGTCATTCATGTTTTTCTCTTATCCTTTGGCACAAGATTTAAGGAGTAAGTTGAGACTTGAGTTGACTAGGAAGATTATTTACCCATGCACCTTAGGTTTTGACCCTCCACATCATCTACCTTAGCCACTCACTCACATTCGTAAGTGGTGCGCTCTACTATGAGGACATATCTGCTTCTTGCATAACCTTTTTCACACTTTGCACACATGTGAAGTGACTAGTGATGATTTGACTTGTTTAAAAAACACCCATTTGCACGTATTTTGAGGAGATCACACGAAATTGATGAAGACCCATTTGAACCAACACCAAGGGCACCTCTTCTAGGGAGAGAAATTCAAGGTTGACCTAGACAAAGTGGGCATAAATGCACATTCTTCAAGGGGACAATCATTCCCTCTTTTCAATGGCGAATTCGTGCATGGTGAATATTTCATTGTGAACACAAAGCACAATTCTATGTGTTTATTTAAGTCAGAATGGTCCAAGGAACAAGTACCTAGGGCACAGTTGCTAAAGGATTATTTTAGAGTTTTCTTTGTCAAAGGGCTTCTAGAAAGAGCACTCAAGCATTACACTTACCATTAGGTATTTGTTAATTTCATATTGGTAAGTTTTTAATGAGTTTATTAAGGATATGGTAAAGTTTTCTTTCATTTTTTATTTTCAATTAAAAAACAAAACATAAAATGAAACATTTGTGAATGATATCTAATGTCAACCAAAAACACCTCATTTTTGTCGATATAATTTCAATATCTTGAAATCTACTAACCTCATTACTTAAAATAATATGTTGGATAGAATAAATTGCTAGTTGGTGATTGGTAATGGGGTAGTTACTTACTAGGAAGACAAGCTTTTATGTCATAGGAATACAAACTTTTAGCCAAGAAGCAATTTTAGGGCATACTCCAGCCATGTGATAAATTTTCCATCCAACTAATTACTTCTTTAAATATTAAATTATTATGTATTGAAAAAAATTATAATTAAAATATAAGATTATTCATATATTTTCTTTGATATATAAGGAAATTTTTCTTTTTTCACATATAAATATCCATATATTCTATATGAAGAATATACAAATTCTCTCCATTACATCAAAGTTCATCATGTCACTTACATAAATTGAACCTAGGTGGGAGGATCCCAATTATTCTTCCCAACCACCCAATATAAATCTAATTGACATATTTTCTTTAAAATATTGATTTAAAAAATTATTGTAACCATTAACATATATAAATATTATAAGCCTTTATATGCATAACTTTTATTAAAAGCAAAACTAGATAACATATAACTTTTATTAAAAGAAAAACTAGATATATAAAAAATAGAAAATTTTAAATAAAATTATTAAAAAATTGAAATTCAAATTAAAGAATCCTTTATTTGTGAATAAATATTTTCCCCCTATAAAATTAATTATTAAATAAAAAATTTATTAAAAATATAACCTATTAAAAAAAATAAAAATAAAAATAATTCATTTATTTATTTTAAATAAAAATAAGATTTATATAAAAGAGTTTATATACTATTTCCATCACCATTAACAATAAATAAATGAAATGTTAAGGCATAAACAAAATAGTTAATATAAATTTTGAAATTTATATAGTTTTAAATATCATTAGATAAAACAACTTATATTATAATATGTTTTTACATTTATATTGTATATGTTTATTATGTGCATCTTTTTGATATTAGTATATATATATATATAAAGAGATGATTTTTCTTTAATATCTATATTGTAAGATTAAAATGAACATTTCTACTGATATTAAAATTTGTGTTATTATAAAAATGGAAAGAGTTCTTAGTTTTCACCAAGAGGGTTCTTAATTTTGGCGTTGATTTTCACCGGCTCAATCATATTCCAGATCTGCGTGACCCTGTAACATTATATATTTTAAAGTCAAATTAAAAATACAAAACGTTCATCTCACGAGAAAATACGGGAAGTTAGCTGCCGCATATTTGGGAACTGAACAACTGTCTGCGGGGACGATGCGAGGAGTCTATGTTGTGAACAGGGTGGTAGCAGATCGGTAGGGGTTTATCAGTATCGATCCAAAGTTTATTTGGAACTCATTCTGTATCCCGACCAGAAAGTCTCGAAGCTAAACGTCCAGAGCTTGACTCCATTCCAGGGGAACGAAAAAAGAGAGCCTCTGATATGAAAATAAAAAAGTTATTTGCTATATTTTCAGGAAGTATTTTGAATTGGGATATTGCCTTCACCTCCGTTGCTGCTGTCGCCATTACCTAGTGAACGAGATGGGGAGGATCAGTGGGTGCCATCGAATCAAATCAGTTGCGGGTATCGCAGCAGTAACTGATCTAGACACACCAGACGAGACCAACAGTCTGGTTCTCTTCCCTTCCCTTCATTATTTGGACTTTGTCTTATAACTACCCTACCCATTGAGTTAAGGTATAATTGTAGGATTGATCTGTGCCTGTGCCTGTGCCTGATCGTTTTAGTAGTTGGAGTTGTTGAGAGTATGGTTTGTTTGTAAAAAGAGCTTCGGCTAAAATCACATAAAAAGATTATTGTCGACGCGTTTCGAACTAACTAGTGTGGTTCATCGTCAGGACAAGTTGACGATGAACCACACTAGTTCGCCAAAGCTCTTTTTACAAATATGATAGATCACAGAAGCCTCAATTCTACAGTATGATTTGTTGTAAAATTTATATTTAGACTTTTTCTTATAATTA
This sequence comes from Pinus taeda, assembly GCA_000404065.3. Lineage (NCBI taxonomy): Eukaryota > Viridiplantae > Streptophyta > Pinopsida > Pinales > Pinaceae > Pinus > Pinus taeda. Next base: position 101,241 of record APFE030989038.1, read on the forward strand.
TTTTATTCAAATTATCGAGTTAAAGTATAATTGTAAAATTGATTAATTATTGGATTGAGTTATAATTGTAGTATTGATCTATCTTTAGATTGTCTTAAAATATTGGATTGAGTTATAATTGTATTATTGATCTGTCTTTAGATTGTCTTAAAATAAACACCTTTACAACTAAAGATAAGAAAAGATGTTTCTTATAATTATTTTATTCAGGTTATCGAGTTAAAGTATAATTGTAAAATTGATTAATTATTAGATTGAGTTATAATTGTAGTATTGATCTGTCTTTAGATTGTCTTAAAATATTGGATTGAGTTATAATTGTAGTATTGATCTGTCTTTAGATTGTCTTAGAATAAACACTTTTACAACTAAAGATAAGAAAAGATGTCTCAACTTTTGCTAAGTCATAAGTTATTAGTATATTTGGTTTGCCTATTTTTAAATATATTTTTGGTGTTTTTATATATATATAATTGTAAAATTGATTAGTTATTGGATTGAGTTATAATGGTAGGATTGATCTGTCCGTGGATCATTTTAGAAGTTGGAGTTGTTTTTGGGAGTATGGTTTGTTGTCAAATTCATTAAAGTTTAATTTCAAGGAATATGTTTAACAGCATGTGATATGGTTAAAAAAATAGACACCTTTACCACTAAAGATAAGAAAAGATGTTTCGACCCTTGCTAAATCATAAATTATTAGTATATCTGGTTTGCCATTTTTTAAATATATTTTTGGTATTTTTAAATATATATAATAACTATTGATAAATTTAATCTGTGTTATAGCAGCAGCGAATAGATTTGATACTAAACCTCTCTTAGCTTACTCCAACAATCCACTTCACTGAATCATCATAGTTTAAAAAAAAGAATTGGTAAAATTCATCCACAAAAACTAAAGGTACAGAATATATGTAGGCAGGTGAAATTATACAAGGCCTGAATTGAGTCACGTGGAACCAGCAAGAATATAAGAAGATTTAAACCCAGTGGGATCCGCCCTCGAGACACGACAAAGTATAAATGAGCAGTGAGTGGGACACAGCTTTCTTCTTACATTGCACCAACCACTAAAAGCACAAGCGCAATCACCTAACTGGGAAGGAGGACAGTTGTGGGTGAGGGGGAGCCCAGGTGCAAGTGCTCATGTGAATTTAGAAACTTGTGGAACATCCATGGAATTATATGTGAAACTCTTGATATTTCATGTGTCAAAGGATTAATTGGTCTTCAGGTATGAGAACACTATATTGCGCTGCAATGCTAAAACGGGAGGGTGCCTGACTAAATATGATAAAATCGTTTCCGAAAATCCGTACAAAGAATTCAGCACAGTGATTGAAATACAGTTACAAGAGCATTTAGCTTAATGAGAAGATACACAGCCTCGGATGTATCAGAAATGATGTCGCGAGGCAACCAACCGCGTCAATTTCATTAGCAACAGGAAAAATTGTTGGTTCTGGTGATGTTGGAGTTCCAAACAAGTATCTGGAATTATGTATCCTAGACTAGGCTAGACAAGGAGAGATCAGGTTAGATTGGGCTAGGCTAGGCTAGATTACACTAGTTTCAGTTAGGCTAGGCTAGGCTAGGATGGATTAGACTAATCTAGGCTAGGCTAGGCTAGGCTAGATTCTGCTCGACTAGATTAAGCTAGATTAGGCTAAGGTAGGCTATGCTAGATTAGGCTAGGCTAGATTACACTAGTTTCGGTTAGGCTAGGCTAGGCTAGGATGGATTAGACTAAGCTAGGCTAGGCTAGATTCCGCTCCACTAGATTAAGCTAGATTAAGCTAATCTAAGCTATGCTAGATTAGAGAATATGGTAATTACAAAAAAATGGGAATCAGGGAAGTGTATGGGTTTTACTGTGAAACTATATTTCAATTTCAATGGAAACACGCCATAGAGTTCTGCTTTATTTGTTTATATATATTAAAGAAATTAGTAGATTTTCTACTTTATATTTTTAGTAATTTTATTGTTGAATTAAGCTGATAAATGTTTAAAAAAATTAAATTATATATTTTAAATTTTAAATAATTAATATAGAATATTCTTCTTTAATAATAATAATTTAACTCTTGGGAGCAGCAAAAAAGGAGAGCGACCACTGCGGCGAGAGCATGTCCCATGGGGACCAACCAGCGCCTTCCTCTTGCTGAACCACACCATGACAGCTGTTTATAGCTCCATCGCCGGTTTTCCCTTCTCATCAACCTGCCTGGTGTTCGTGGCTCATGCATTCAAATTTCTCCAGGTTTGCCATCTGTCTCATTTCATGTCTTAACACTCGACACTCGACCTCCATATATTCACAGCGCCTTCTCCTGTGAATCGTTTTGGGCGTTTCTCGCCCGTCGACCTTTCTTATTGAGACGGTCGACTCTCCTTTTCTCACTTCCTGCTGCTAGCTCCGACTATTGTTTACATCTTTCTGGATTTTTTCATGGTGGGCGCTCTCATTCACAGTGGTTGTTACGTGGTATAAGGCATTCCGACTCTCTTGCAGATTCCATCAAGCTTGATCTTCTTAACCATAACATGATAGATGTTGCTCCTGGGGAGATGAAGCCGACGTGGACAAATGGCAGGGCCGATCAAGCTTATATAGCTAAGAGGATCGATAGGTTTTTGGTCCACGTCAGTATTATTGATATTCTGGGCATGCCTAATTCCTCGGTGGAGAATATCCTGGTCTCTGATCATCGCCCCATCATGCTCTCATGGCTGGACAGTGGTGTCAAAAAGGGCTACCCATTCAAATTTAATTGCACATATCTTCAGGACTCCGCTTTTAATGAACTCATTATCAACTCATGGAAAGAGGTATCTGCTATATCTCCACATCTGCCCCCCCGCACTCTTCGTGAAAAATTACATGCGTTGAAAAAGATTGTTAAGGTTTGGGAAGTGGGGAACAAGAAAAAAGACAAGACAGATCTTCTCCTCATTCAACAGGAGCTTGATTCCATCCTGCGGGCGGCCATTTCTTCCCCCCTCACCTTTGCCATGAAATGCCACATCCGCGCACTTGAGGGGAAAAGGTTCGATATTCTAAAGAAACACGAAGCATCCTGGCGGCTTAAAAGTAGGGCTACATGGCTACGGGATGGGGACAAAAACACGAAATTTTTTCACAAGTTCGCCAATTCAAGAAGGAACAAAAATGCCATATGGAAGATCAAGAACGACAAGGGTGACATCTTCGTTTCCCAACAAGACATCTCTCGAGAAGCAGTTTCTTTCTTCAAGCAACAATTCACGAGGAGATCCAATGTTGCTTTTCAGGATCTCTTATGGGGTATTGATCTGGCCCCCCTAATGTTTGATGAGAATGCAAATGAAGCGTTATATAAGTCAGTCTCGGAAGAGGAGATCCTTCGAATTATGAAATCCTTCCAGAAGGACAAGATTCCAGGGCCGGATGGCTGGACTATAGAATTTCTCATTCACTTCTTTGATCTCTTCAAGCTGGATATCCTTTCCATGGTGGAAGCTTCAAGAACTACAGGCACCATTCATCCACACACCTCCTCGACACTGATTGCTCTCATCCCTAAGAATACAGATCCTGAATCTTTTAAGGACTTCCGCCCGATCTCCCCGTGCAACATTTCTTTTAAGATCATCACTAAGATTATTGCCGAACGGATCAAAGGTTTTTTGGCCTCCTCCTTATCTAAAGATCAATATGCTTTTCTTGGTGGTCGGAACATCCTTGACGCTGTGGCAAATACACAGGAATGCCTATCTTCTCTCTATGCTCACCACCAGGCTGCGGCCATCATGAAGATTGATCTACATAAGGCTTTTGATTGCATTGATTGGGGATTTGTTGAATGCTTGCTTGCTAAGATTGGTCTCCAGCCACATAACATTCGATGGATTTTGGCATGCTTTATGAATGTCAACTATGTTGTAATCGTAAATGGCTTCCCCTCTCATTTCTTTCAAGCTCAAAGAGGACTGCGCCAGGGATGTCCTCTGTCACCTCTTTTGTTCATTCTCGTCATGAATACTCTTAGTCTGCATATCAACAAAGCGGTGGCTGATAAAAAAATTAAGGCGATTAAGATTTGCAGACAAGTATATATCTCACACAATCTCTTTGCAGACGATGTACTCTTGTTTGCTATGCTCTGCAGGTCTTCATGGGTTTGTTTCAAAGATATTCTGGATCGTTTTCACTGTGCTACCGGGCTCTTCATCAACAAAACAAAATCCATGCTATATCACAATGATGTGGATCTGGATATGGTGGCTTGGATCTCTCAATTCTTCGGCATTGAATCGGCCTCAATTTCCCTGGGCCTCAAATATTTGGTTTTCACCTAAAACCAAATGGTTACTCCAAGCATGACTGAATATGGCTGACTGATAGATTTTATAAACGAATTTCCATTTGGGAATACAGATGTCTTTCTCTGGCGGGCAGGGTCATGCTCTCCCACGCTGTTCTTCTACAGATGGCGGTGTACTGGGCACACCTCTTTCATCTCCCGATTAGCATCATCAACAAGCTGACCTCAATCACGACTAATTTTATTTGGGGTGGTCGATCAAAACAAACAAAGTTTCATTTGACCAAAATGGACAGGATCTCATTACCAAAAAATTTGGGCGGATGGGGTCTGAAAGACCTGAGAATTTTTGGCAGGTCACTTATTTGCAAAACTCTCTGCAGGGGCATTTTTGGCACTGGTCCATGGAGCACTACCATTCAACAAAAATATCTGAAGGGAAAGGGATTGGAATACTAGTATCAGAGAGGCACTATTGGTATTCGTAGAGGCTCTGCCATCTGGCTCAGCTCTTAAGTCTGTTGAGAAACTCTTCCTGTCCAAACTCAGATGGCGTTTTCACTCTGGCAATCGTGTGCTCATTGGTATAGACCACATTGCCAGCAAACAATGCTTCTTTCTACTTGATGATGTTATTTCCGCCTTGCATCGCCTGGGTATCTTCACTTGGGATAAAATCATTCTGGAATGGTCGGGTCTTTCCCCCATATGGAAATCTGCTGAACAAATTGGTCTTCCAGCCCCTCTCTCTTCTGTCTGGGTACAGGTCACCTCGTCCTTACAGGCTTGTGGGATCATGCGCGGGGGTCTTTCTGATCATCTATATTGGTTCTCATCCAACGCTTCTGCTCCTATCTGTGTCAAAGATATATATTCTGAGCTCATCGTTTCAAAGGTTCCGGGTTCTGCTCCTATATTCCCTACGGCACTATGGAAGACAGGTTGCCCACCTAGGATGATTTTCTTTGCCTGGTTACTATTCAACAATAAGAACCTGACGTGGGACAATTTGAGAAAGAGATGCTGGCATGGACCCAGCAGATGCCCTATATGTGAGACAGACGAGGAGTCAAATTTTCATATTTTCCTTCATTGCAGCTCCACACAAGATATCTGGTATGAACTTGCTTTTTTATACAATTTTCCTCACGTTATCTTCGATTCTGTGCATGCAGCCTTCCAATGGTGGACTTCACAATGTGAAAAACGTCGCCCCCTTCTCATTATCATGGTATGGTTTGTATGGAAGTGGCGTAATCACAGGATCTTCAACGACTCCAAAGTCCCTTTCAAATCCATCCTGCCCTGTATCTGCTCTTATTATGACTAGATTTCCAGTAACATGGCATAGCTCCTTTTTGTGGCATTTGTTTCATATATCTGTTCTCATGACTATTTGCATATGATGTATCTCTATGTATCTACATATGATCTATCCTTCACACTTTTTGTCTCTCTTTGCTCCCTCTGAGCTTTTTGTGCCCTATCTGCACAACAAAGGTGTCTTTTCTGTAAGCAATCTGGCTCTTATATTGCCTTAATATAACTATCCAACTTTTTCTTCTGAAAAAAATTAAATAATAATTTAACTCTTAAAATGACGATTAAGTTAAAAATCAAATTCTCCGGATGGAGTGACATGCCCAAGCTACGTGGGGGAGGCATTGTCGTTGTCTCACTTGTTGATATGGTGGAGGACGTGGCAACATTTCCACCCTCAATCACCATATAGCAATCATATCAACCTTGAAGCAGCTGCTCCTTAACTCCATGACCATCCCGCCGAGACTGTATGTGAGAAATCATTCAATGCCTAATCCCTCTAGTCTAGGGCGTTTTAACTCCTCTCATCCTTGTCGATAGCCTGTAACATGTGAAGCAAAGTTCATAGCACATGGTCCTTCACGGTAGGAGGGAATTATAGCGATGAGTAGAAACACCTTCAACACAAATTATACTGATGGGAATTATACCGATGAGTAGAAACACCTTCAGACACAAATTATATTGATCTTTGTTGGTTTGTGAATTCACTTCAATGGATTGGGTACAAATTACATTGATCCTTGTTGGTTTGTGATTTCACTTCAATGGATTTGGGTACTCACTGCAGTTTGTGACTGCAATTGGCCGCTCAAGATTTTCAAGTTTTGGTCGTTTGTTATTTTTCTGGTGGTTTAATTTTTTTTTGTTTAAAAGTTTATTCAGGATTCTATCATTAGAAAAATTTTGAGGTTTAAAATGAGCCTCCTAAAAAATATTATAAAATAATAGTAGAAATAATAAAATAAAATTAGATTATATCATAAAATTTTAGAGAGAAAAAGGAAAAAACTATTTAACTCGTATTTTCAACTTATCTCCCTACAATTTTACTCAAATTTCGAATGGGAGCACTTGTTGAATGCGAAACTTACTTCATCATCCAAGGGGTACCCATGTTGCATACTTTCAAATGACCCAATGGCATGAAAAATGAGAAATACATCACGTTTTTTCATGTATTTCTCCTTTTTCGTATAGTAGAGCCCATCGAAATTATGCAACATTGGTACTACTTGGATGATGGATTAATTTTCACATCTAATGAGTGCTCCGGTTCGAAATTTGAGTAAATCAGTAGGGAGATAAGTTGAAAATACAAGTTGAAACAAATAGTTTTTTTAATTTTTTAATTCTTTTACTTTTTTACTCCAAAAATGGTGAATCATCCGACATGGTTGACATCATCATCTTGAATCTTATTGGTTCTTATTAAGTTAATTTTGGTTGTGCATTTTTGTTTTGAGGCCCATTTTAGACCTCAAAATTTCTCTAATGAATTGTTTCCCTTTGCAGTTGTTGGTTCTCCCCTTCCCTCTTGGCTCATCCTTTTCTCCGGGTTATGTCTTCTTGGTACCTTCGTCGGGTTTTAATCCTAACTTACTTGGCATCCCTTGTCTTGTTCAAATCCTCTCGTCTTCTTTAAATCCACATCTCCTAGTGACTTACCCTTTCCCTTGTCATCCCCTTGTCACCCTCTTGTCCTTGACCTCTTCGCCACCCATCGAGCTTCCACCTACCCCTCCCCTCAATGGATGTGCACTACAATGCCATTGTAATCCCTCTTACAATTATAAACATAATGTGAATATTAACATGCATGCAAGACATGCATATGATAGCTGCATCACATACGGTGCACTAGTATACATACGAACTAATATTGAAAAATATTTAAGTTAGATTAATAAATCAATTATCGAAGTAAATTCTTAACTTACCATAATATAATAAATAATTATATAACTGAAGCCTTTCATACATACCTATCTATATATATGATTAAAAAAAATAATAAAATATAAATTCAATTTATTTGATTTATAATTTAATTAAGTATTTAAATATTTAATAGAGTGAATTATTAAAAACTAGGAATAAAAAAATGAACATATTCATAAAACATTATATTAACTAAACAAAACATAAAAAAAAAAAAACATAATATAGAACTTATGTAATTAAAAGAAAAATAATAAAGGCGGCAAGTTCAAAATCTATGAGTCACGGAAGGTATAAATAAACTTTAAACGCAAGGGGGATAGACATACTAAGACATTGGAGGTGGAAAGTAGTAGGGAGGAGCCAAGAAGATAGTGTGCAGGGGCGGTGGAATGGAGCATATAAGGGAGTCGAAGAGGCCATAACAAGGGGGGGGGGGAAGGAGCGGGGGGAGTTTTTCCATAGAGGAGGAATTTCTAACAAAGTCATAGATAGAGAGATTGAGCATGATTATTCTTGGAGTTTTGGACACGTGGCCATAAGACTTGTCTTCTAGATTCGGGGATCATATAGGTAGACCCCAGTTAGGCTGGGAGGAAAAGGGCGGTTTGGTAATGGGAGCAAGAGCCACGACGGGTCAGAAACATCTTCAAACACAGAGTTCCAGGTAAGTACTCAATAGTGAGTTGATAAATTCTGCTTCAAAATTTCACTTTCTAGATTCTGAGTACAAATTTTGTTAAAATTTGTTAATTTTGGGAAATTAGGGCTTCACAACCCATGATAATGGGTCTATGTTAGGCGAGGCATTGCTTACTATAGGAAAATGGGTGGTTCCAGGTTCTAGCAAAGGGTAACAAGTTCCCCTTCACGATTTCGGGCTCATACTCCTCCCCAAATCTAGGAAACGATTGTAAATGCCGAGTGAGAAATAGATGATGAATGTTAATCCCTGATAGACTTTGAAGTGCTAGTAGAAATGGTGGATTGGGTTCCTGATATAACTCACTCTTGAGGCCACTTTAAGTACTACATGCACATTATTGACCTGTATTGGGATATTGATAGATCAACATGAGGCTAGAGAGGAAATCCTCCTCCAGTTGGATGAACTCCAGGTGCTCTCACGATCCATGAAGTGCATACTCAATAAAGTTGAGGCTCACTTAGGACTATCTCTTGCACTAGGATGCTCACCAGACAACACCAAGGACCCTATCCCTGTTGAGGCCTCTAACTTTGGCAAATCTCAATGGACTCTTGGTCAACTAGTTTTTTCTTTGCTAGGTTTAGTGTTTTTAGTTCACTGATGCAAAATGGCCTTAGTAGTTTGTAAAAGTTTTTATTATACTTTGGTACAAACTCAATAAACTATATATTTGTTTTTTCCAATAAACTATATCCCTGTTGAGGCCTCTAACTTTGGCAAATCTCAATGGACTCTTGGTCAACTAGTTTTTTCTTTGCTAGGTTAAGTGTTTTTAGTTCACTAATGCAAAATGGCCTTAATAGTCTATAAATGTTTTTATTATACTTTGGTACAAACTCAATAAACTATATATTTGTTTTTTTCCAATAACTACAATTTTGTATTCTAGTAATTCTATATTTTGTAAACCAATACAAAACATGGAATTTTGATGTAAATCTACTAAAAAAAATTAACTTAAAAATACAAAAGGAGAGAAAAAATAAAAACAAAAATTAACTTAAAAAAATACAAAATGAGAGAAAAAATAAAAACAAAGTGAGAAATCAAATTAATATGAAATTTGAAATAAAATTAAA
>APFE030989038.1:111631-124887 GCA_000404065.3 Pinus taeda
AATAATTTAACAAAATCAAAATTTCCAATATAATAATTCTAACAAATCTCTAATATAATAATTTTAACAAAATTGAAATTTCTATATGCAATGTATATCCAGTGTATTACTCGAACAAAATTTATCAAAACCTTCAATTTCATCATTAAAATACTTCTTTTTTATTCATGTTACTATTAGTGTAGTAAAGTCTGTATGTATAGTCACTATGCTCATTTTTTAACTTTGAATTAGCCATATTCTAGTCAAGAGATATAAGTTATATCATTTTAATAAGGCCCCATAGCTAGCGTTTCCCTGTAGCTTAGTTCAATTATTGAATTTTGAAATGTATGAACTAACTATTGTATTTGAACAAGGGCTACTTTGTGTAACCTTAAATTAGAGTAAGAAACAAATAAGACATAAATGAATGAATGAATACAATGTTTTTAGTAGCATAAAACACTGCTAATGACCTAAGACTTAGTACTTACATTCAAACCAAAATTCTAGAACCATACTTCCAAACAAAAAAATGTTTCTACCAAAAGTGGTAAAAAATTCTAGAACCATACTTCCAAACAAAAAAATGTTTCTACCAAAAGTGGTAAAACAATATTGATATCCAACGTTGAAACCAAAATTCTGGAACCATACTTTCAAACCAAAAAATGTCTACCAAAAGTAGTAAAAAAAATATTGTTATCTTGCATTGGAAATCCGCTACCTAAAACTGCTAACATATACATATATATAACTTCTCATCCAATTCTATTTTTACACAATATTACATTTGTTGGAATACATATGAATGTGCTCAAGATAAACATCACAAATATATATATGAATATACTAAATATGAACAAAACGTATACTTTCTACACAAGTGAAACAAACACTGAAGTAAAGTCTCTTATCAAACACAATAAACAAACTAATAATTTAAGAAAATATTGACATTGTGATGTTTTATGTAATAAAGACACAATTACCTTATTATTATTAGGTGATATAATTTTTAACAAAATTATGATATATATATTTTTTAATAATGTGTTTTTGAATGCATAATAATTTAAAGATATTTTAATTAATTTTTATTTGATTTTAGGCATAATTCACTAGTGACAATTTGACTAGGACTTACATAACTAGATTCCAATGAATTGTAAAAAATATTAAAAAAATTACATTTGCATTAATTATCTTATGGCATTTCAAAATGAATAAAGTATTTTGGCAAAACTGATATTAAAAATGTTATTTTAACAATATAAAATTATAATTTAACTAACTATTATATCAAAGGCTTTGAAAATAAATACCATTGAAATATTTCTCAGTGAAAAATGGGTATTTTAAGATGTATTTCAAGAATTTAAAAATTATGTAATCTAAGTATTGTAAAATAATAATTTAATTATAACAATTTTTAATAATTTCTATATTTTTCAAAATGAAATGATATTATTTATTATTTGATAATTTATTTTTTATATGATGTAATTTGTTATTTTATATGATGTAATATGCTATTTGATAGTATATATGACAACTTTATAATTGTTATTATTTTAGAAATTGAAATTTGATATAATTTTTAAAATGCAAAACAATTAAATAAAGATTCAAAGATACAAAATAATTAAATACAACAAAAACTAAAAATATAAGGCATATTAAAATTTTCCGTTAAAAAAAAATAATTTTCAAAATATTTAACATGAATTTGGGAAGACACTTAAGTTGAGTGCACTTTCTTACTTTTACTTTTAGTTGAAAATTTTTGTTTAACAATAGACAAAATTCACCAAATCTACCATTTAAAAAAACTTATATTGTTAAGATTAAAAAATTACTAAAAACATTTGTAACATCACCGCAAGTAATTATGGACAATTTAATATTTTTTCGAAAATGTTTTCAAAATGTAACCATAGCTTTGAAATCCCACGCCATTCTCTCCGCCTTCAAAAATGGGCCGTCGCCGGCAATATCAATAAACTTCACTACTTAGCGCTTCAATAAATAATCTGGGAATGGATGAAAAAGTTTGACACGTGTTTCTTACCACAGATTAACAAATGCATGAACTAAGTTGGTCAAATGGGGCCGTTCATCGGACTAGGTATGGAAGTTTTTCATTAATATTTTATATATTTTATTTGGGATGAGTTTTAGCGGTAACTAGGTAACTGGGACGCCCGACTTTCATCTCCCTGCTAATCAATAAACTCTGTTAATGTTCGTTGAATCTTGAATTGTTCGTCGAATTTTAATTATATTTTCTCCGAGAACAGAATTCCCGAGAACATAAGATGTTGTTGTCCCTCCGTTAAATAAAATCGAATGAAATCGTGATGTTCTCAGTAAATAAAAAAAAAAACAATCTCATGTAAATATCATAAATCATAAATTTTAATTCCCAAAAAAAATAGGTCAAATTTTTGTAATCAATTAGATTTTTTTATATGTGATGATATTCTAATTTTAATTCCCTGGAAAAAAACTATGTCAAATTTTTTAATCAATTAAGATTTATTTATTTTTTTTATTTATATGTTATTATTTGCAAATAAAATAAAACTCTTTATAAATTTTTTTAAATGTAAAAAAATAGATTTAAAGCAAGAAATTAATTTTTTCGAAAATAAAATTCATAATTTTTGATAAATTTTAAATATATCAACATCAATATTTTTTTTTATATTGTATTTTATCTATATTTTTTTAATACTTATTTTTCCTGCGGGCTAAAATAATGTATATTTATATATAATTAATTGAGATTCCAAACTCAGAGAAATAATTTTCCAAGTACTCTACTTAACGAACTAAATGGAATAATTGTGAAAATGATTGATTGAATTCTATGCCCCTGGATACACAGTCGTAGTCTGGTTATCTTCTTTTATATGGGAAGCTGGTCGATGTCGTGGAATGTTCTTTTACTCCCTAGTTGTTAGTGCCTATTATAGAATATTTTCATCGTTGGATGCAGATTCGAACCTCAGCTGGGCTGTAGGACTGAAGGAATTTGCACATCCAGCTATTGGAACTCTCTCTGTTGTTGGATCTGCAGGGCCTACATTTTTTCTTGCAGCTGCAATGTTCGGGTTTGTGATGCAACTAGGTTCTATAGTTGCCGAAAAGGAGTTTAAACTTCGTCAGGTATGATTCATGTCAATGATATCTTGTTGTCGATAAAAAATTTCCAACGCTATAGCGCATATTTCAATAAGATTTGTCTCAACATTTGAATTTATAAAGGAAAATGCTTCTTTTAATTTGAATATTCATTGCAATAGCAACTTTGGAAGTTGGTATACCCATTGTTATCTAAGTGTCTTTTGGGATCCGACAGGCAATGTTTACTATGGGACTTTATGATTCAGCCTACTGGTTGAGTTGGCTGACTTGGGACGGGTTTCTCACACTTATATCTGTGATTCTCTTACTCCTCTTTGGAATGATGTTCCAGTTCAACTTTTTCCTCAAAAACAGCTTTGCAGTTGTGTTCCTTCTATTCTTTCTCTTTCAGCTCAATTTGGTGAGTGCACGAACATAACATTTAGATTCAAGACACTGATTTTTCTTGAGAAAAAGAAGAAACCAATAGTATTTTGAAATACACGATTGCAAATAATGATCATAATGTACCATTATGTATTTGGGTGCTGAAACTATGTACGATTTTAATTTCTTCGAATAAAAGGAAAATCCTTAATATACACTCTGTATGTATACAGTTAGTCCGGACGTTTATGTTGAATGCCCACATGCTAATATGTTACCATTCAAATAGCAAACACCAAATTAAAAACACAGGTTTCACCTTGCAGAGATGAAAGGCCTTTAAACCAAGGAACAAAAGAGGGAGAAGTATAAATGGACACTATATTATTTTGACTTCTATCCTAGAGGCATGAATAACAGATACTTGACATAGATCATGCAACAGGTTGGATTCTCCTTCATGCTGTCCACCTTTATAAGCAAATCTTCGTCTGCAACCACTGTCGGATTCTCCATCTACATAATCGGGTTTATAACTCAGGTTTGGTTTCAACTGTGGTTATTTTTGCTTTATGTTCCTGTCTCAGTCTTTTGTACATTCTCCATAAAGCTAATATTTTGCACAACCCCGCAGAATTCATATAATCCCAAACACCTATATAGTTATCTTGGTTTTTGTGCAGCTGGTTACAACTTTTGGATTTCCATATTCAGATAATTTTCCTAAGAATTACCGTACCATCTGGTCCATATTCCCTCCAAATCTCTTTGCTCAAGGCCTAAACTTGCTGGGAGATGCAACAGCTACAGAACAAGATAAGGGAATCAGCTGGTCTGGTAGATCAAAGTGTCCTACGGCAGATTCAGGCTGTGTGATTAAAATGGTTTGTTCAGCTGCTTTCATCTGTATTATCACCATTTTCCAATTTTGATAATTTGTACTAACTTCCTAAGGATTCTAGTAGTTTCCAAGATCTATTGTAGATAACTGAACCGCTTGGTGGATGGGTTAATGGTTGTTGCCCATCTGGTTTTACTCAATTTAAAAACATGACATGATGAATACACCCTGTTCCCAGGATGATATTTTCCAGTGGCTCACAGCTACATTCTTTCTGTGGTTTATTCTCGCCATCTACTTTGACAATGTGCTGCCAGATGTGAACGGTGTTAGAAAGTCTTGGTTTTACTTTTTGAAGACATCCTATTGGACTGGAAAAGCTAGCAATCAAGTAGAAGGTAATCAGGAAATTTAGATGTTTTTCCGATCGTAGTTTCCGTTTCACTGATGTTGTTCTAGTCTCCAGATCAAATGACACGTATCTTTGATGTGCTTCACTAAAGGATATTTGATTTCCGCAGGTGGTGGTTGTTGTAGCTGTACAGGGTCTGTTCCACCATTATATGGAAGTAGTCCTGATGATGAAGATGTTGCCACAGAAGAATCATTAGTATGGTTGGTTGTTGCAAATGCAGAAAAACTGCTCCATATCATGCTGTAAAGGTACATAGGACACAAGAATGGCATTGGATATTTTGTGACTTATTCTCGACTTCCATACATGACTGAGCAGCATAGAATTAAAGATTGATGGAAAAATACCTTTGCCTATTCTGATTACTGTTTATTTTCTTCTTCCTTTTGTTCTGACCAAATTTTAAGGCTTGTGGATAAACATTGAGAAAGATAAGCTATTCTGTCTCCTTGGACCCAATGGTGCCGGGAAAACGACTACAATCAACTGCCTGACTGGAATTACTCCAATCACAGCTGGTGACGGTAATTTGTTCTTACCAGATGCTTTTCCCTGAGCTTTACTTTTCATTTTATCATCATGGATTACCCAAACAAATTTTATTGTGTGTAGCTTGCAAAAGATACGATCAGACTCATCTGATTTGGGTCATAAATTATCATCAGAATGGTCTGGTCCGTTATCTTGTTCTAATAATGCTTAATATTTCTTGGTGTATAATGACTATTTTAAGCTCTCATTGTACAAATAAAATTATTGCACACTGAATTCAGTTTGTGGTCAGAAAGTTTAATATCATTTATTTCCACTCTTGCTCTGAGTTCCACTTATTGAAATGCCCGGCTTAAACATTCATCCAACTCTTGTTGATGTATGGGAAAATCACAGCACTGATCTATGGCCATTCTATCAAAAGCACGAGTGGAATGTCCAACATTCGAAGTCTAATTGGAGTTTGTCCTCAGGTACAATCCACTCCTACGAACATCATAAGATGCAGTTATGCCTGAATATCTTCATATATTTGTGCATAGTCGCCGCAATATGAAGTGTTCTAATTTGCATTTAGTCTGCAGTTTGATATTCTGTGGGATGCTCTATCAGCTCAAGAACATTTACATCTATTTGCTAGCATCAAAGGCATGCCAAAACATGCCATTAAATCTGTATGTTCTTGATGGCTTTGGCTTTCTTGGAAATTTAAGCTTCCTGTTTCCTGTTCTTGCAATTAAGTGCTTGTCACTGTGTCTTGATGGTCTAATCTTTCACAAAATCACCATACATATGATGAGGAAATTTTGGTTCTTATTATGCAGGATACAGAGAACCTGTTATCACAAGTAAAGCTATTAGAAGCAGCTCCTATGCGGGCTGGCAAATACAGTGGAGGAATGAAGCGGCGTCTTAGTGTCGCAATAGCCCTTATAGGAGATCCTAAACTAGTTTTCTTTGATGAACCGGTATTTCCAACCATATTCCACTCTGTTAACATCTATAAAACATGATTTGAATTCTTTGAAATTGTTTGATTACTAAAGTGAAGCATTTTTCCTAGACTAGTCGTGCTTGGAGATCTAGACAAGGCAATTGGCTACATATTCTTTACTCTATTAAAAATCGTTAATCTTCATGGATACTAGTTTCGTCTTGTATGTTTAGATGCCTCAATCATTAACTTGATAAGGAATAATTGCAAGCCAAGTTCTGCAAGTTATTGAAACCTCAGTTCTGCAAGTGATTGACACCGCAGTTCTGCAAACCCAGTCAACAATGCAGTTTTTGCACGTGATGATTCCCAAGGAATTGATATAGTAGACACCAATTAACCATTAAAATAGATTAAACCTACTTCGCCTTGTAGCATGACATATGGTTACAAGGAACTAAATAAATTTGGTCCTTGTATAAACAAAGAGTATATATTATACGTGCCTGTTTTCTTCCATTTGACTACCAACTTAGAGAAAGTTAAGAGTGCATATATTTTCTTCTATATCAT
Organism: Pinus taeda; assembly: GCA_000404065.3. Classification (NCBI taxonomy): domain Eukaryota; kingdom Viridiplantae; phylum Streptophyta; class Pinopsida; order Pinales; family Pinaceae; genus Pinus; species Pinus taeda. The sequence continues at coordinate 118,385 of APFE030989038.1, forward strand.
CTTAGATGGAGACCAAACTACCTGACATTGTCTACATTTGTCCTGATAACCTTGTTGTAGAAAATCCTGTAGATTCACAAGCTAATGCAATTTGCTAAAGCAAGAGACAAGAATCTACTTCTACTCTTTACAACAGAAGCACATAAACATCGAGCAAACAATAATCAATAGAGGAAGAGAATCAAAGGCACATAACACAATAAATATCCGGGGAAAACCATAACTCAAACCCCACTATATGTTTTGTAATAATCCGGAAAATCAAGATGAAATTACAATGCTTGTTCTCTCTAGAACAATCCCAACACTCAGCGAATTCAATCTCCAACTCATAAGCAAGCTCAAAGCCAAAGCTTAGCCAATTCACAAGCTCTCCAAGTCTCTATTCCAATGTGTAATTCCTATCAAGGATAGCTTGTATTTAAAGGGAAATAAGGCCTCTAAAAATAGCACAATCCCTTAAAGATTAGTTCCTGATTGCATGCACTATCAGTGCAACTCAGAAAAATCTAAAACAAATAGTACACTCTCCCTGCACTCTAGTCTCAACTGGGTCTTTCTCAGAATCGACATGCATGAGTTTCTGATAAGTAGTTTCTGATAAGTAAATATTCAGTTAACTAGAGTAACATTAGTGGAGGTCATTAGTGTCACCACTCACTATTAACTCACTATTAATTCTCTCAGTCAGTTTGAGAACTAATTTAACTAAACTAACTCATGAAACTGAGTCTTCTATTTTACAACTCACAATTAACTCACATTGGACCCCTACAAAGTAGGGAGAACATATACATGACTTCCAAAAGACTTCTAACTCGAATTTCCTAAGTTAAGTAAGTTTAATAAACTTAATTTAACTATTTTAAGTTGCTATGAGAATAGAATTTGAATTTAATTCATAGTTTAATTCAAGGGCAAATTAAACTGGAATTTCTTGTTGCCATTTCTCGACACTCCCTCTCAACAAGAAAGGGATTATCAACTACCCTGCTCTTGTCTCTGTGAAAATCGAATGTACATCTTGACAATGCCTTTGTCAAGATATCAGCATCTTTCTCCTCTGTGGGAATGTAATCTAACAACATGAACCGCCTCAATACACAATCTTTGAGATGATGATATCGGATATCAATATGCTTGGACCGATCTTGAAAGACTAGATTTTCAGAGAGTTTGATACAATTATGATTATCACAATAAATCATTGTTGGATCCATCTGCTGACCAAACAAACCAACCAGGATCTTTCTCATCCAGATAGCCTCACATGCTGCCTGACTTGCAGCCATGTACTCTGCCTCTGCCAAACTGAGTGAAATCGATCTTTGTTTCTTGCTATACCAAGAAACTGCCGCTAACCCAATACTAAAGATCCCTTTTGATGTGCGTTTCCTGTCGAATGGACTCCCTGCCCAATCTGCATCGGTGAAGCCTTGAAGCTTCACTCCCTCTGTTTGTCTGTACCATAACCCAAACTGAGTAGTGCTTTTGAGGTATCTCACTACATGCTTTGTCACCTTCCAATACAGCTTGGTAGGCCTAACCATGGCTTGACTAAATTGGTTAACTGCATAGCACATATTCGGTTGTGTATTCACCAAGTACATGAGTGAACCCACACGCTACCTGTAAACAGTAGCTTCCACTACTTGCCCTGAAGTAGCATCCTCCTTCCTCCAATTACTAGCTAGAGGAGTCTCCATGGGTTTACTGCTCTCCATGCAGAATCTCCTGAGCATCTCGTTGGCATACTTTCCCTGAGATACAAACAACTCCCCATCTCCTTGCCATACCTCCATGCCAAGAAAGTAATGCATGAGCCCCATGTCCTTCATCTCAAACTCTCTTGCACGGTACTCCTTGCAAGATTTGATGAGCTTCTCATCACTTGTTGTTATGAGATCATCTACATAAAGTACAATGATCAACAACTTACCTTCCACCACTATGTGATACAAGTTTGCATCTGCTTCACTCTACGTGAAGCCCAACCCAGTGAAGTAGTTATCTATCTTGGTGTACCAAGCACGGGGTGCTTTCTTCAGCCCATACAACGCTCTCTTGAGTTGGCACACATGCGAGTCACGGTCCAAGGTTTCAAAACTTTCAGGCTGCTCTATGTACACCTCTTCCTCAATCATGCCATTGAGGAAGGCAGTCTTCACATCTATCTGATGGATCTTCCAACCCATCTGTTTTGATAGTAACAAAATAGATTTGATTGACGAGTACCTTGCAACAGGAGCAAAGGTCTCATCATAGTCAATCCCCTCTACTTGTGAAAAGCCATGGGCCACAAATTTGGCCTTATGCTTCTCCACACTACCATTTGCAACTTGCTTTACCTTGTAAAGCCAACGGGAGCTCACAACTGACTTGTCCTCCGGTCTCGTGACCACATCCCAACATTGTTTCGAACTATGGAGTCATACTCCTCCACCATCGCAGCAACCCAAACCGGCTACTGCACTTCTTCCTGAAAGGAAGATGGCTCTGTCACAACACATGCACCCATAAGTGCCATGTATCTAGTGTACCTCTATGTTGACCTCTTTTGTCTGCGCTGAGAAGAGGGTGCTCCCACGTTCTCCTGTGCATCATCCAACAATCTATCAACCTCTCTAGTGCGCTTTCTTCCCTCTCTAGAAGACTCTGCCTGAGTGGATGTCTCCACTCTCTCAACCTCTGCATGTGGTTGCTCCACATCATTCTGAGGCCCCTCAACCTTAGGAGCTAAAAGCTCCTCATCCGCAAACCTGGTATCCCTTCGAACCACTGTCATTCGACTAGTCGGCATGTACACTCAATAGTTGTGGGGTGTATCAGTGTACCCCACAAAGATCCCCAACTCTGTTGTTGGCTCAAGCTTCTTCCATGCATCTTTGGTCACATGGCAATAAACCGATGACCCAAAACTCCTTCAGTGACCAACATTTGACCTCTTATCGAAATAAGCCTCCTCTGGTGTCTTCACCTCAAGTACCCGATGTGGGATATGGTTCTGAACATAAACCGTTGTGTTGCATGCCTCGACCCACAAGTGTAGTGGTAGGCCCTGATCATGCAACATCGCCCTTGTTGCCCCTACTATGCTCATGTTCTTCCTCTCGGCAACCCCATTCTGTTGAGGGTTATGGGGTGCCGTCAACTCCCATTTAATCCCTTCCGCTGCACAGAAGTTCTTAAACTCATTGGAGACATACTCACCACTGTTATCACTCCGTAGAGTTTTAACCTTCTTGCCAGACTCTTTCTCTACCAATGCTTTGAACTCACAAAACTTTGTGAAGGTTTGATCCTTTTTCTGCATAAAAAATACCCAGCATTACGAGAATAGTCATCAACAAATATAACATAATACCTGTGTTTGGCCATGGATGCTGTCAAGAATGGTCCACACACATCTAAATGGACTCTCTCCAGAATAGACTCTGCTCAATTGTCTCTATCTCCAAAGGAAGACTTGGTGTATTTTCCCAAAGTACAACCCTTGCATGTATCAACTTGCTCAAGCATACCTTTGGGAAGACTAGTAGAGATCCGCTGCAATATCTTCAAAGCCCCATGATGCAAGTGGCCCAATCGCCTGTGCCACAACTTGTCGACGTCTTGGCTCAACATCTTTTCTGCTTTTGAACTCAAAGCAACACAATCCTCTACCTCTATCTTATAGAGATTCTGAACTCAAATCCCTATCTTCTTTACTTGACTCGTGGCTATGTGTCAAAGGAACATCTTTCCTTTCGAAAAGATCACATAAGAGCCTCTATCCTCAAGCATGGAAAAGGATACCAAGTTCTTCGTCAGTCCGGGTACATGCATAACATTCTTCAAGGTGAGTGGAGCCGCATGCTTCCTCTAAAAAGTAATAGTGCCCACACCAGTAACAATATACTTACTGTCATCACCCATCTCGATATGCATCTTGATATCTTTCTCCTCCAATTCACTGAATAACTCTTTGTCGCAGTCACGTTGAAAGAAGCTCCACTGTTTAAGTACCAGACACTTCCCATCATTGAAGACACCATGCATGCAATGAGGGAAAAGTCCAATTCAAATTGGGAGGCCAAAGCCTCACCCGCCGTTCCTCCTGGGGACTTCTCCTTGGACTTTTTCAATGGACAATTTGTAGCAAAGTGACCCATCTTGTGACAATGAAAGCATTTAACTTTCGTCATGTCCTTCTTACCTTCATGATAAGAATATGATTTGGAACGATACATTTAACCTTTCCCCTTCCTCACCTTAATCGCTAAGGCACAATTCTCTTCATCATCAGTCTTTGATGAAGAGCCATCCCTGGCGTTCCTCCTAATCTCATCCTACATCAAATCTGACCATAGTCGTTCCCAATGTGGTAGCTTCTCCCGACCATTGACAGAGTCTTGATAACTATGCCAACTCTTTGGGAGTCCAAGAAGAGTAAGGCTCACCATATCCTCCTTAGCAACCGTGATTACAACACTTCCAAGTTCATCCCGACATTGAATGAACTACGTCAAGTACTTTGGAATCGTCTCACCTTTCTCCATCTTGATTTTACGAAGTTTATCCTTCAGTTCCAACTTCTTTTGATCACTGTTATTTTGATACAAGCCCTTAATGTTTTCCACATAGCATGCAGGGTTTCCTTTCCATGTGACTTGAGACAATATGATCTCGAACTCCCTCAAGGATTATTCGCCTTGCCTTCGCCACATACTTCTTCCACTCGGCCAAGTTCTGTGCATTAGTAGCTGCTAGCTTAGGAATTGCTTGTTCAACAAATTCCTTCAAGCCATTGTCCTCTAGCATAGTATCCATCCTGTCCCTCCAAGCTATGAAATTCGAGCTTCCTTCCAAGGCATATTCAAGCATCAACCCATGGAACGCCATCTGCCGATCCTGAAGTATGTATTGCAAATTCGACTTTCACTTGCAACCCATAAACTCAAAACTTCGAAATCTCCTTTAGAGAGCTGATTTTAAATCAACGATATCTCCCTCATCCGAACTCCGATTTAGTCAATATTTTTTTGAATTTTGGTATCTTTTCCCAAGGAATCTAGATCTGAAGTTTGTTTCTGAAAATTTTGCACAGAAATTCTCAGATCTGGTCTGCAAACTCTGGCCCAAAAAACAATCTTGCTCCGATACAATGTAGAAAATCCTGTAGATTCACAAGCTAATGCAATTTGCTAAAGCAAGAGATAAGAATCTACTTCTACTCTTGTCAAATTATGGTATGTTCTATCCTTAGAGCAATTTACTTCTTTTACTTTTATTAGCCACTGATTATCAATCACAACATAAAGTAAAATGCAGATAGAACATTAAATGATTGACAAAAAACAAGCCAAGACAAGAGACACAAGATGTGGCAGCTAGCCAGGGACAAAATGCAATGCAGGGAAACCCTTTGATCAAATCTTCTTTTATCTTCAATAGTTCAACAGAGAGAAATAATACAATTCATAATTTTGTAATTTTATAACAGCAGCAGAGAACCCTAAATTAACAAAGTCAAACTTGGTCAAATAGCCACGGATTGACTTCTAGTCAACTTGAAGAACTCGGTTTTCAACAACTGTCTTCAGCAACCCAAAACAGTCCACAAACCTTAGTCAAACAACAGTCAACACTTGGTCAAAGTCTAGTCAAACCTGCAGCAGCTCCTTGACAATCAACGCTAGTCAAAGAGGTGGTCAAACTTGGTCAAAGGTGCTGAACAGAACTGCGGCTAGCCTAGGAGAGGCTGCCCAACCCAATCCACAGTCAAGAAGGCCTCCACACTGGTCAACACTATCCAATCTGCCCACCTGCAACTAGGTCAACCCAAGTCAACGCTGCCCTAACTAGAAATTTGCATCTTCCTTCTTTAGCCACACGTGTGAGAGAGAGAGGCTCATCTAATGCGTAGGAGAGAGAGAAGATGAGTGATGAGATGAGTTGCAAATGACTCAACCTCTCTTCTATTTATATGAAACGCTGGGCATGTGTGCCACACACTTCGCTGCTAGCCAACCTTGACAATTTGTCAAATAATTAGAAATAAATTCGTATCTCCATAAATACTCATCAGAATCGGATGATCTTTAGATCAATCCTACACCTCTGACGAGAGGAATCTAGGAAAAATATCAGCTGCCATAAATAAGGTGACCCACATGGAGTTTGGCCCTAGTTGCCAATTTTAACACTCCCTCTCAACTAGGGAGAACTCCATCTGTAATCCATTTGACCGTCGCTACTATCCCAACCATCACATGCACTACCCTGCATAGCTTGGCCCTGCTCTGCTTGAACTATGAAGAAGAAGAAATGATCGAGGATGTATCATACCATCTTCCACTAACCCAAAGTCAGTCTCAGAGTGTGTCATACCCAATGTTGCACGAAGCGGGAGCGCGGAAGCGTCATTTTCCAAAAATCTAGGAGGCGAAGCGTCCGCGGAAGCGTCTGCTATATATATATTTTTTTTATATTTTTTTGCATTTATACTCAAAACAAACATCCCA